>CAUEHQ010000003.1:55470-116825 GCA_958510825.1 Brachypterus glaber
TTTGCAATTGCTTAAAACGGGTCTATACCAAATTTGGTCAAGAACCATCAATCGGTTAATATTTATTAAATAAAAATTTTTGCATAAAACTATGCGATTTTTTTAAAATACTCAAGTTAAGTAGACATTAATTGTCAATTTTTTTATTTTAAAAATGTCTTTATTTTTACAAGATAAAATAGAAATTTTTAGAATTTCTGGAGAGGGTGAAAGATCAGCGCGAGAAACAGCTCAGATTTTTAACGACCGACATCCAAATGCAGGAGTCAGCCACAGCACTGTTTTCTAGATTAACAAATTATTTAACGAAAAAAAAGTAAAGGCCGAAAATTTTAAAAATAACCATTTTCAAACTGTATAACAGGTGCAAATTCTAATTAAATGCTAAAAGGGCAACAAATATGCTAACAGCACAGAAAATGTAGAAACATTTGAGCGTGCATAACAAAGTAAATAAACATATAAATACCTAAATATAAATCAAGAAATATAAATACATAATTAAATACGAATAAATAAATAACAATACATAATGAAATAAATAAAAAAAGTATAGTTAAAAAAAGAGAAAGAATAGTTTTTGTCCAGTAACTTTTTTTATCACTAAATTACCAAAATCAATTAAAAATGAAAGAAAATGGTCTTTACGGTTTGTAAATGCAAAGAACAGACACTATTTCAAAAAAGAAAAGGTTCCGTTTTTTACACTCGTATGTTTATATATTATCTCCTGAAGCCAAACGCTTTATCCGATATCGACGATTTTTTATCTTATTTGGGAAATATTCTGGGCGACATTAAGGTTGAAAAAAAAACAAAATGGCGGCTGCTGGGCGTCATTTTGTTTGTGGCAAAAAAATTAAAATTTTTAAAAGGTGTCAAGTTGGGTATTAAATTAAAGAAAATTTTTCTTAGGTAACTGAATATTAAATTTGGTTCACAAAAAATCAAAATGGCGGCTGCCAGACGTAATTTTTTATGGCAAAATAACTAAAATTTAAAAAAAAATATCAAGTAAAGGATTTGTTTAGATTACATTATATTACATTTGTTTGCAAGAAAACAAAAATGGCTGCTGGACTGTGCTTATGACCTACTGATTTTTTTGAGAGATGGTATTAAATTAAAGGATTTTTTTGTGGCTTATTAAAAAAGGACGACTCCTAATTATTAAAAAAAAAGAAATAAAAGCCAAAGATTTATTAATATTGATAGGGGTTTAGGTTTATTGTTTTAAATAAAGAAATATTTAAAAATTTGGTTTGTAGTAAAAAAATTTATTATTTTTATTAATTAAGGCAGAAGACCATAAACAACCTGTATATTTATTTTATGATACGCCATCTTGGATTCGCCATTTTTAACGTTAATGCATTTATATTATTAATTTTTTTAGTTGCTCCCAAATTAATTTCGTGGACTTGATAAACTTTTATTTATTGTAGTAAAAAATTTAATAATTCGTAATATTAAATTCGGCATCTTGAGTCCGCCATTTTGAATTTTATAATATTATTATTATCAGGTATATTTATTTTTAACAGTCTCAAAATCCCCCAATGCTATTGTTTAAAGAAAATTTTAAATTTATGTCCGCCATATTTAATCCACTATTTTGAATTTTTTAAAATTAACACCAGATTTGAAATCAGCACCCCAAAAGTACCTTAACAGGTAAAAAAACTAATTAATATGTTTTCGAAAAAAAAAAAATGTTTTATGAAAATGTGTGGCAGAACGGTCTATGACACTGGAAGAACGATCTATGACGCTGGCAGAACGGTCTATGACGATTTTTAAAATTTAAGGCCCCTTTTAATGTAATAAAAGTATTTGATCTTAGTGTTGGTACATCGATTGTACTTTTCAATATTACTGTTAAAAATAATATTAGGATTTGATTGTTCTCTTCAATGGATAATAAATAAATAAAGTAATTTAAAAATTGGCAGAACGGTCTATGACGATTTGACTGACATCCATGTAGTTGAAAAACATAAAAATTTATAACTCCCCAACCAAATGCAATATAGTGGAACTTTTTTTTTTAATCGAATTGTATATTAAGTAGTTATCATTTTCAGTCCTATCAATGATATTTAATATTTAGTTTTTAAGTAATGGTAAATAAAAGATTACAATGCATAAAAATAGCGTTAAAAGCTCATTGATCTATTTTGTATTTAAATCTATTAACCGACAAATATGTGGGCGTATTACATACACCTTATTTCAATCTTATAAAGGCGTCCAAACATTTTAACATCAAAAACCGCAAATACACCAAACAAAAAAAAAAGTTTTTTTGATAAAAATTAAATTTTTCATTTCGGACACGTAAAAAGTACACTATTTCTATTTTTTTCCTATGAAAGCAAAATCTTACGTATTTTATCACATGTTTTTAATAAAAATAAACGAGTTAAACAATTTAAGCAAAAAAAAATAAAAAAAATATGTATTATAATATTTTTTTCTGCACGGACATGAAATTTGCCATTAGTGTAGAAACACCCATATAATATTAACGAAAGATTAGTTATGTATATAATAAGTGGTAGCTATTTTGGTAGTAATATAATTATTGAAATAGATACAACAGAGCAACAAATACCCGCCCTTTACATCATTAACCTTTCAGAAAACCTAGATTTTCAAGATACTGTAGAAAGAAAAACAACAAAATAAGCAAGAACAAAATCTTCAAATTCAAAATAATTTTTTAGGAATTGTAGAAGAAATACAAAGTGTAGATTAAATTCGAACGTATCACAAACTGTAAAAGGTTCTCCGGAAAATCCTGGTCTTCGGGTAATTAATTTAAATATTCCAAGCATAAGGTACAAAATAAACCAACTAAACATATTAGTGGAAGAATACAAATACCTAGAAGTACAGGGTGTTTACGGTCTTCTGGCAATAATTTTAAGGGTGGGTTTATTACTGCATTTTAAAACAAAAATTCCAACAAAAAAAATGACTTACTCAAAAAATAAAAACGTAAAAATTACCTTCTTTTGGTTTACATATTAAAAACTTTTGACGACTGCTGACCATGCTGCTACAATAAGTGTTCGAAGTTTCCCCCACCATTCTCGATACACAGGTGGGCCCGCCGTAACAATGAATTCATGGCACGTTGGATACTACCATGTTGTCGTATTTGTATTTCAGCCGCCTCGACGCGATTTATAAGTTCCTGCAGGTTTTGTGGTTCAGCTTGCCCTGCAGGGTACACTATAGCCTTTATAAAACCCCACAGATAAAAATCCATGGGATTTAGATCAGGAGATCGAGGGGGCCAAGACCTAACTGCTCCTCTGCCAATCCAACGATTGTGATAATTCTGGTTCAAATGGTTGCGTACACGGTGGCTGAAGTGAACGGGACAACCATCATGCATGAACCACATATTTCTCCTAACCGCCAGAGGTACTTCTTCCATTAAAATATTTAGGTCATTTTCTAAAAAATTTAAATAGGTATAAAGAACTTTCACTTTCGGGTTTAGACCGTGTTAATGGATTTTCACTTTCCGACGTTTCGACTCTTACTACTAGAGACATCTTCAGGGATTGATCTGAAACTAAGTTTCGTATCAACTTGTGTCACTATTTATGACGAGTTGTGGTTATTCACCCGTGACGAGCTTTTTCCTATCAAAGACTTCCATATTGCAGGTAAGTGGTAACCAGTGTCCCGATTGATATTGTTAGGATGCTGGATGATTTCTATCGATTCCCGTATCTTCCTTGGCATTTTTCTGTTTTCTGTTAATATTTGTTTTGTTTCAGACAAATTGATTTTATGACCTGTTTCATGTACATGTTCGGCTACTGCCGATAAGGAAATTTGTTTCTTTCTTATATTGCGCTCATGCTCTTAAAGTCTTGTAGAAATTTTTCTCTTAGTTTCACCTATGTAAACCGTACCACAGGAGCAGGGTATTTTATATACGCCTTCTGAACTCAGGGGTATTTTGTCTTTTGTTGAAGTCAAACATTGACCTAATTTTTGGTTGGACCGAAATATAGGCTTAATATTTGACTTTTTCAAAAGTTTACCTATTTTATCCGTGATACCGCTTACATAGGGAAGTATAACTTGTGTCTGTTTGTCATTGTCACTATTGTCCTGTTGTTTGGGTCTGGGATTTCTGTATTTGTATATGGTCTTATTAATGTCTTTTTTGGTATAACCGTTCATGGTCAAGGCTTTGGTTAGTTTAAGGAGTTCTGTGTCTAGGGAATTCTTGTCTGAAATCATGAAAGCCCTATGAACAAGTGAATTAACTACCGAGCGTTTTTGAGAGGGATGGTGATGTGAAAATGCGTTTAGGTATCTGTCAGTGTGGGTTTTCTTCCTGTATACCGAGTGTCCTATTGAGCCATTTTCCGTTTTGTAAACCAAAACGTCCAAAAAGGGAAGTGATCCGTTGTTCTCAATTTCCATCGTAAACCGTATAGATTTATGTTGGGAATTGAGGTGATTTAGAAAACCTTGAAGGCTTTCCATGCCATGGGGCCAAATAGCATAGACATCGTCTACGTATCTGCGCCAAATTTTAGGTTTTAATGGAAATGACTCAATAGCTTTTTTCTCGAAGTATTCCATGAAAGCATTGGCCGCAGGGGGTGATAATGGGGATCCCATTGCGGCGCCTGACACTTGTTCATAGAACTCTCCCTGTATCAGAAAATATGTAGATGTCAGACAAGCTTCAAATAATTTACATAACTTAGGGTCAAGATTTCAAGTTGTAAGTAGGTCTCGTATAATATTTATTGTATCGGGAACGGGAACGTTAGTAAATAGAGATTCTACGTCGAAACTAACCATTATGTCCGAGGGGTCCAGGGTCACTGTCGATAAGGTTTGTACAAAGTGTGTGGAATTTTTTACATAAGACCTCGTTTTTCCAACTGATTTAAGATTTGGGCAAGGTGTTTGGCAAGTTTATACGTAGGGGAACCTATTGTGCTGACAATTGGTCTAAGAGGGGCACCGTCCTTGTGAATTTTAGGTAAACCATATAATTTTGGTACGCGGGAGTCTCGGGGGGTTAGATTATAAATTTCAAGAGGTTTAAGGGAGGATTGTTTAAGTAATTGTGTGATTTTTCGTTCAAATTTTCCAGTAGGATCGGTCTCGAGTTTTTCGTATGTGTCATTGTCTATGAGTTCCGTTATTTTGTTAAAATAGTCAAGTTTGTCCATCACCACAGTGGCATTACCCTTATCAGCAGGCACAACAATAATATCGTCATTACGATTAAGATTCTTTAAAGCTAAATATTCCTCCCTTGTCAGGTTAGACTTAGGTGGTTTTGACTTTTTTAGAATCTTAGCCGTTTCGTAACGTACTATCTCTGCATCTACCGGGGGTAATGAAGACAAGGAAGACTCCACTATAGAAATTATTTCGTCTGTTGGTACTGTCCTAGGTGTAATGGCAAAGTTATGTCCTTTGGACAGCAAAGAGATCTCACATTCTGTTAAGTTTGTCTTTGACAAATTAACAACAGTGTTTGAATTTACTGGAGGTTTCTCTTTACTATCCTTTTCTTTTGGATTTCTGAGACTTTAACACCAATAGCATGAGCGTGTTCATAAGTTATAGTATCTAGTATATGAAATAAATCAAAATCAATTGTCTTACCCAGTTTCTGATGCAAGCGGTACAGTTGGTCTGATACGTTGTCTAGCTTCCTTTTATCTTCATTTATCCTTTCTCGCACCAGGGCTTTTCCTGCTCTACGATATATTCGATTGGCAGCAATAGTCTTAACGTGATGAGATATTTGTAAACACTTCGGAATTGCCTTAGTGTCACGACACCGCCGTAAGAAGGTTAGACTGTTTAATAGTTTCACAAATTTGATTCGAAGTTTGCCAAATAGAGTGGCATCTCGTTTGATTTCCTCCCCGTAGAGGCATCCTATTTTAGATTTTAAGCTTTCACGGCCATTAAGATATAAAGAACTTTCACTTTCGGGTTTAGACCGTGTTAATGGATTTTCACTAAACCCGAAAGTGAAAGTTCTTTATATCTTAATGGCCGTGAAAGCTTAAAATCTAAAATTTAAATAGGATTCAGCATTTAGCCTATTGGGTAGAATATGCAGCCCAATTAATTGTCCATTAATAACTCCACCCCATATGTTTAAAGAAAATCTTAGTTAAAAATTTGTTCTTCGCACAGCATGGGGATTTTCCATTTCTTGTGAAAGTGGTTTCATCAGAAAATAAAATATTTTGTATAAAATTTGGATTCCTTGTATTAATTTGAATTAATGACAAAATTCCAATCTTTGAGGGCGCTCTGCTTCTTGTAAGGCTTGTACTCTTTTATAATGATAGGGGTGCCTTAGATCTTCGCTTAAAGTTCTCCAAACCACCCTATTGGAGACCTCAAATTGTGTAGCACCTTGACGAGTACTTGCTGAAGGGTGTTCGTTAAAAAAATCCAGAATGTCCTCTTCGAGGTTTATAATTCTTTGTTCGCGTCCCGGTCCTCTCTCCTGTCCTTGTTGTGGCTGTACACTTCCTGTATCCCGAATTCTTTGAGCAAGGTGCACAAAGGTACGATAATATGGATGAACCCGGTTAGTGAACCTTTCGGCGTATGTTCGTGCTGCAGCATTACTATTACCTAACACCTTTTCATAAATTAATATCATGTCACAATATTCATTATTTCCATAAACATGCATTTGTACAGGGTCAGGATCACGGTAATTTTCAGGCTGAGGGTTATTCTTAATTTCATTTTTAGGCTCTGGATCCATTTGTAAGAAAATATTACACCGAAACTAATTACATACAAAAAAGTCTACTATTCTTATTAGAACTAACTTAAGTTAAATAATAACTCGAAAATAGCACTAAAACTCATAAAAACTAAACTAAAAAATTGTAACTTAACTAAGTATTAACTAAAAAAGTCTTCATAACATAAAATATTGTATAAAAACACAAAAGTCTAAACGAATCGCAATTAAAAAGAGGATACGCCAAAAACGCCAAAATTATAATCTATCACCGCCGAATGTCGGGTTAAAACTAAACAATAGAATTTTCTTCATACTGATAATAAAAATACATTAGCTATAAACAATACAGGTAGTTTTTCAAAGGGTCATGACCCTTTGAAAAACTACCCGCCTTTATAAGCTTATAAGCTTACTGACGCTGTGTACTGTTTTATGTTGATTTAATTAATTTATTTTCCCTAATTTTTGTCTACTCAAATAGAAAAAATATTCTAAAGTACCCGTTTCATTATACTGTCGGCAAACTATTAAAAAACTCGCCAATCGACTCGTTTTTTAAATAAATTTATAAATTTATATATTCTTTTAGCGTCTAACCTCTTGATTCATTAAAATAGCATTATTTTTTTGTAAATGTACATTTATTTTATCATAAATATTGAAAATTAAAACCAATAAAATTATTTTTGACTCTAACATGATTTTAAAAGAGGTCCGGCAACGTCGCTTTTTTTACATATTTGTTAAAGCACAACTGCGGATAACCCGCTATGTACCAGTGACCATCAAACAATTTTTGTTATTTTTTGTTTTAATTAATATCTCTCTTAATATTAATATTTAACCAAGGGTATATAAGCAAAAATAACTTAATTTTTGATGGACTATCATCCCCTAAAATTATTGCCAGAAGACCGTAAACACCTTGATATAAGTATAATGTATAACAGAAGCTAGGATTTCAGAAGAGGAAGCAGCTTCTATAAAAGTACACAAGTACACAGTAGCGAGTGTATATAGCCATTATGGTCAAGGAGGGGTGGTGTATTAATCCTAGTCCGTGACGACATCAGTTTTAAAGAAATAAACTTGAAGGCAGTTAATAAAAAGAATAAATTGTTTGAATCCGTTTGTGTATGTAATAATTATAATCAGCAGAACTATCATGTAAGTACACTCTATAGAACAACTAAAGATTTAAAAGAGAATCACGATTTTTTTATAAGCTTTTTAGAACAGCTGATAGACATTTTAAATAATGTAAAAAGTGTAAAGATTATTTGTGCGGATTTTAATTATAATTGTTCTAATATAAATGCATGTCGAGTAGTGAATCTGATGAAAACTTTTGGGTTGTTTTTTTTTTGAGTATCTCGGTTACAGTCTGGTACAATACATTTAAAACATTAAGATCTGAAATAAAAAGTGATATAAAAACAGCTTATAATAATTATATACATAAAGTTGAGAAGTCATTGATCGATGACCCTAAATACTTTTGTAGTTTGGACTTGGAGTTGTTAAAAGTAAGAAAAATAATACTAGAATACCGGGGAAAGTTTTTCTTAATGATATTGAGTTCAGTACTCCACAGTCAATAGTGAATGGCTTTGCGGAATGCTTCGGTAGCGATTTCACGGAGCCTAATTCTAAAATTGACTTGGACGCTGAAATGGAATCTCTTGCATCCATTGACATAAATTCTATTAGTGTAAATGATATACTGGATGCCATTAAAAAAACTTACAAATAAGACTACTGCTGGTCATGACAATATTCCAAGTTATTTACTTAAAGACTGTGGCGATATATTTTGATTCTGTTTAATCTTATAATAAAAACATCTTCATTTCCTGATAAAAGGAAAATTGGTAAGGTTTGTCCGATCTTAAAAAAGAGAAATCCTTCAATAATTAGTAACTATCGCCCTATTACAATACTTTCCAATTTCTCCAAATAGTTTGAAATGATTATGTACAAGTCTGTAAAGAACCTAATTTCTATAAACCAACACGGCTTTATGACAAAACGGTCTACTGTCACTAATTTAATTCATTTTTCTAATTTTGTTGCTCTGTTGTTAACAAGGGTCAAGCCGATGTAATCTATACGGATTTTATGAAGGTGTTCGACCGAATCGATCATTACATTATTATTAAAAAGAGATATGGTTTTAGTAGCAGACTAGTTAAGCTTTTTTTGTCATATTTGTTAGATAGATATATTTACGTCTTTTATAATGGATTTGGTTCTGATCTATTTCTAGCAATGTCAGAGGTACCCCAATGTTCTAACATTGGACCTTTTCTTTTTTTATTATTCATAGATGATCTTAGTGAGTTAATTGAATGCCTGCATTTATTTTTTGCTGACGATTTGAAACTGTTCATGCAAATAATTTCCATCAATGACTGTATTAGATTATAGAGGGTCTTAGATGCAGCAATGGTGTGAATATAACTGTCTCCTTCACGCGTAAAAAAAACCCAATACTTTATAATTACTCAATAAGTTTTCCTCCTTGGAGAGAGTATATTCCATTAAAGATTTCGGTGTCACATTTTCTAGTGATTTTTTATTCAGAGAACATTTAGATAATATTGTATCAGCCTCATTAAAAATGTATGGTTTTATAATGAGAAATTGTAGTAAATTTACCAGTGTACTTGCTTTAAAGACCCTTTACCACTCTTTTGTTCGCTCTAGACTGGAATATTGTTGCACCATTTGGAATCCGTTTTATGAAGTTCACAGACAACAGGTAGAGAAAGTGCAAAAAAAGTTTCTTAAGTGTTTATATTTTAAAGTATTTGGTATATATCCAGCCAGAGGTTATGATTATGACGTCCTACTGTCTCAATTTGAGTATCAATCCCTAGAACTTCTCAGAACAATAACCAGTGTTAAAATGCTATGCTACGTATTTCCCCCCTTGCCCACCCCAATGTTTACCAAAAACAATCCCGAGCGAGAACTTTTGGTAACATACCCGTATGCCAAATTTCAAATCTCTAGCTTAAAGCGTTCCGAAGTTATCGTGCTCACAAAATTTCCCATGCAGAACGACCAATCAATCAACCGACCGATCAATCGACGACCGACCGAATTTTTTTTTGCTCGAAATTAATTTATATCAACATAAAACGTCATAAAACGCAAAAATACGCAAAAAATATTTTGAACATTTTTGCACGAATGCAAGGCTTTCCGAAATTTTGAAAATTTTCAAAATGGGAAAGCAAAAACAAGGCTCATCTTCTAAATCATCGCCCTAAAGTTCAAAAACAGCTTTAAAATCTACGGTACATAAAACACTGTGTAATAAATCAGATAAAATCTCATATAAATCGACAATTTTCAATGCGGGTTGTAGAAAATTCTTCATATCTTTTTTTTGGGCAACCTAAGTTGCCAATTTTAAAAATATAATTCGATCTATACATAACAGGGAACAATTCTGTATAAAAATCACACGAGAGGGAGAAACCAGAAAAAAGTTATATTACTTTGATTTAGAGCGTAATCATTTTTGCAAATGTCATTTTGAATATAACAGGCATACTGCATAGCCATGTATAATGATTAAGATTTATATAGCGATTTATAATTAATTTTGGTTGGTAAATCTAAAAATACAAGGAAAACTGTCATATTTTGACTCAAATTGGTGCAAAAACGAAATAACTGCCAAAGTTTCTAATTGACATCTGTCACTCAAAATTTCGAACGTTTTATTTTAAATATATTCTGCGATAAAAAGTGACCATAAATACCAATTTTTAAAAATATTAAGTAAATAGTTTGAAAAACACCTAACATTCCAGATGTGTCACTATGACATTTCAACTTTTGTTTTAATATTTGTTTTTAACAATTCAAACAAAGTAAAATTACCGATATACAGAAAATGTCAAAAAATTCATATAAAAAAGTGCTGCCATCTAGGATCCAGTATTTTGAATATTAAAATTTTAACTTCAGATTCGTAATCAGCGACCCCAAAAACCCCCAAAAAGATACTTTTCCCGATTTATGGCCGCAATATGCCATTTGGAAACCACTGTGCAAGAAAATAATTAGCTCATGTGGTTTTGTATCGAATGCCTTGCGGTAGTCGACCCAGGCCATTGAGAGGTTCCGCTTTTACTGTATTGAGTCGTGAGTGATACATTTATCTATCAGCAGGTTCTCCTTGCAGCCAGCAACACCTCTTGTTTAGTTTTCATCCTGTATATAGTAGATTTTTATAAGTCCCTTATGCGGACAAATATAAGGTTTCCTGCGCATGACGTACTACCTGAGGTTGCTGGCGTCAAGCGATATTTCAGTAGTTTTGAAAGAAGTTTTGAAAGTTAGTAAAACAGCACGGTACGGACAATACGTTAAATTCGTCAGGGGCGCGATACTCACGCCACTATCGCTTCCAAAGAACAGAAATAACAATAGTTATTCGTAATGAATCACGCTATGGAAAATACATCCAATAAATAACATTTCGCGTAAAACAAGTTGCAAATAGGGCTTACGCCATTTCTCCGAGGAAACATAATCTTGGGCCCAAGTACAAGAAGACACCTGGAACAATACAAGTAAGTCCCCTTTGCCTCACGTCACAAAGGTCCTTCGAATAAAACACCCCAGCGGTTAACACCTCTCTTAGACCCTCGTTGCTCATGTATAGACTGGAATACTGGGTCAGCCTCATGGAGTACTCGCATGTATAAGATGCGCGTAAACAACTTATAACACGCGTTTAAGTACGTTATCGGCATATAATTTTTTGGCATGAACAAATCTCCGGTCTTCGGGATAAGCACTGTACGACCTTCAACAAATCAATCAGGAATAGGCTCCTCCCCATTTAGCCAAGAGTTAAAGATTCTTGCTAAATGCTGATAGGTTGAGGGAAACTTCTTCCACCAGAAGTTGTTAATTCCATCTGGGCCAGGAGCCGCGAAGTTCTTTGAACCCTCAAGGGTTCTCCGAACTTCTTCCGTCGTGATTTGTTGGTTTGGTGTATCTGGTTCTGCAACTGGCTGTTGAAACGGTCTGCAGTATGTTTCAAACTTTGTCAGCGCTGGAGTATCTCGGTTAAGCGGATGAACTTCTTCATAAATTTCCCTTCAGAAGTTTTCAACTTGATCGACGGTCGGTGGATCTTTGACATCCTGTTGAGGCGGTTAAAATAGGCGAGGAGGTTTCTCTCGAAACTGTTTGTTTTCCTTGAAGGTTTTCGCTCGCCTCACTAGTGATTTTCTAACAATCATTAGCATCCGTATCCTGTCAATACAATATTGTTTAATTGTATTCAACACTGTCTTGTTCCATGTGTGATGTTTGCGTCGTATGGTGGCTGCAATTTGACGCACTTTAGACGTGAATGGCCTATTGGCCTCTATGTATTCTATAACACATTGGATACGGGATGCATGTTGTCGAGTCGACCGGATCTTTTGTATCCGCCGCTTGGTCTTTTCAGCAAATGACAGCGATGGATCAAGTTGCCTTTGCTGATTAAAACTTTCAGCGGCTTCATAAACGACGCAATTAATACGCCAGATGTCGGCATCTTCTGGAAGTATATCATGAATCGTAACATCCGCTCGAGCCAGATCTTGTGGCTTGGGGGGCTTAATGATATTCAGTGCCCTCCTGGTGTTAATTCCCTCTTGACTTACTGGTACATTGTCTCCAGCCTCCATCGCTTGGGCATGTGGCGGATCTGCCACTTCCGCCACCGGCTCAATCGGTGGAGGTGGAGCTCTAACGTAACCCTTGCTACGTAGGTTTGATACATAATCCCTAAGATTTTGGGCGGAAAAGGCATTATGCTCTAGACACATTTCGCACCACAAAGCATGCATCCGTGCCATGTATCCCCTACGAGCAGGTTCGCTTCTTATAGCATAGCAAAAGATTATCCCTGAGTCCATCTGTCCACTCAAAGCGTCCATTATTCGCGCGTTCGTCATCGGGCAATTCTTCCGGTTGGACCCCACCACCTTGCCGTTGACCTCTATCCGGTTGAGGTCCATTGTGGGGGCCTCTTCGTCTTGGTCTGGGAAGAAGAGTAAAAGGTACTATCAGACTGTTAACCTACGTCTGGCATCTGAGGAGAAAGAATTATCTCCTTCAGGGACTGCTGAGGATTAGTCCGATTTCAAGTCCCCCGGCTCGGGTAGGTAGTGGCGCTACTCACCAAGACCTTAGATATTGAGTGGTTTCCCTGCCTTTTTATTATTATTATTATTATTATTATTATTACTATTACTGTTACTGTTACTATTAATATTACTATTACTATTATTATTATTATTATTATTATTATTATTATTATTATTATTATTATTATTACTTTTTGCGCAAAAACTAAAATAATTTATATAGGGCGTTCAAAATAAATATTCAAACTTTTGGATTTTCAAACATAAAAAACTCAATTTTTTTTAATGGAATGCTATATTTTTTATTCACTCATTAAATATAGGATAAAATTCTGCGTACAATAATACGAATTACTTTAAAAACCGCTAAACGGATCTATAAAGACAAAACTAAAAAGTGTATATCATTGTACGCAGAATTTTATCCTACATTTAATGAGTGAATAAAAAATATAGCATCCCGTTAAAAAAATTGAGTTTTTTATGTTTGAAAATCCAAAAGTTTATTTTTTTTTTCAACGCCCTGTATAAAATATTTAATTTTTTGCACATACAGTAATTAGATACACCCTTTTAAGATAAGCTTGCAAAATTTTATTAATTTTTGACAAAAAATAAATAAATTGGAGAAGGTTTTATCTCTTCACTAAAAAGCATTTTTTCTAAAAAAAATAT
Organism: Brachypterus glaber; assembly: GCA_958510825.1. Taxonomy (NCBI): domain Eukaryota; kingdom Metazoa; phylum Arthropoda; class Insecta; order Coleoptera; family Kateretidae; genus Brachypterus; species Brachypterus glaber. The sequence goes on from CAUEHQ010000003.1 coordinate 69,082, forward strand.
ATATCTCAAAAACTATAAACAATAGACCCATATAATATGGTATCAAAATAAAGAAACTTTAATGAGAAATAAGATAGAATAAGGCGTAATAAAAAATATAACATTCCATTTAAAAAAATTAAGTCAGATGTTACCCACCCTAAGAATACCATCCTGTATATTTTTAAATATTTTTAAAATGTACCTTGCTTAAAACCATACAACTTTTCTCTTTAAAGTTTTTCTCTTAAGTGGATAGTTTACTATATATCGACCGAGTCGGCTTCGTTGAGAAACCCTGTATATTTTTCGGTTATTAACCGATAAACGTGCAGTATATATTTTTATAAACTGTCAATTCTTGACTTATTTGATTCTAAATATGTTTAAAGCAAAGCCTAATTCTTAGTAGTTTTCAAGAAAAACACGTTTAAAAATTGTACAATATTTTGTTTTAGCGTCTTTTAAATGAGTATAGAAAAAATATTAGAAAACATTAAAGCCTTTATTTAGGCTCAAATTAAAGTAGGATACTTGTTCTTTCATGCTTTATAAGAAGACTTGACAACTGTTTTATTAATTAACTAAAAAACATGTTTAAAATACCCCTTTATTCGCGTTTAAACTAAATTACATTTACCTTTGTTAATCAGTGTTATTAGATCTTTCATTTTTGATAGTTGTGTCAGCTCTTTAGACCTAGTATGTCTCTGCCTTTGAGTAAGGCGCTATCCACAGGAGGCCGTTTTGATACCTTACCCGCTGTGTATTAGAGTGAACCCTCTAGCTATTCACTAGATATGTAAAACAAAGATAGTTTGGACACATCCAGAACGTTCTCCAGGCTCTAATGCGAGCCTAACATAAGGTCATAAGCCTGCGCACAAGATACATGACAGCACATCAAGCCAGTCCGGCACCGTATGTATGTATGTATGTATGTATCGTACGTATGCTAGTTATGCTAGCCTTTGGCTGGCTCTTAAAATATCTAAAAATACAAGCACCTGGATTTTTTACAAATTATTTACACGGCCGCGGTTGGTCATCACTAGAAGTTTTCATAAGTAAAGCCATCTAAGTCTTGGAGCAAGAAAAAAGGTCCAATAAGGTTGTTATTGATGATCCCCATCCAGACATTCAAGGAGAATCTTGTCTGGTGCGTGCCTTCTTTGATTACTTTTGGGTTTTGGCCCTTTGGGGCCCAATAGTGGGCATTGTGATAATTTGTGATACCATCACGATCGAATTTCGACTCATCAGTCCAAAAAAATTTTCTCAGGTAATCTGGGTCTTCAATGTCGGCGTTAATTAGAAATCTGCAAAAATTTATCCTTCTCGCCGGATCACCCTCCTGAAGAGCTTGCACGGGACTGTAGTGAAAAGGGTAAAGTTGTGCTGTATGGGCAATGAACCAGGCTTGATATACCTAGGTTTGTTGCCACTTGCCGGGTAGAAATAGTTGCATCCGCTCGAAAGCACTCCAGAATCTCTTCCTCTTCGTCTATATTGTGGACGCGAGGTCTGCCAGCGTCGATTTGGCGTCGATGGACTGAGCCTGTTTCTCGAATGCGCCGATAAGTAGTACCAAAAACACTCACGTCCGGTAAACGGCGGTTTGGAAAACGCGTTTGGTACTCTCTTCGAGCTGCAGCGGCATCACCGTCACAAAACCCATAACAATACATAATGCCGGCGTATTCTTCATTTTCGTAAGCCGCCATTGCAAATGGAGGTAATTTTCAAAATACTTCAGTTTGATAACGACGCAGAACACCAACGGCAGTTAAATCTAATTTATACTAAATTGTGCTTGTGCATTGCGCTTGGTTTTGTTGACCCGAGTGTTGACCTCATCAAACACTCGAACGGAAATACCCGATTACATACGAACTTAGAAAAAGGCGCTAGATACCAGTATTGGGGACATTTATTTCTCGGAAATCTGTTACCTGCAATGCCTAATGACCCCTTTTTAATTCAAGTGTTACGAAAGTTGATAAGATTTGTACCTTTTTCGAAAGCTCATGAATTCCCGTAATTATTTTGGTAATTTGTACGCCAAGTGTCATAGAGTTTTTTCGAATAATTCATGTCGGTTTTTGGGAAAAATACAAAAAAATAAAAACTCTTGTCACTTAAGGCCTTTTATTTCTGAGATGGTGGGAATTTTGGTCGGGTATTTTTCTCTAAAATGATCGCTTGTTTACCAGCTTTCAGAAATCAATTTGGTGCACAGCAATGAGTAGTTTTTTTGTACGTTTTTTTTTTTTTTGATGACGAGTCAAAAAATTTCAGTAAAATCTTAAAACCCTGATAACTCGGAAACCGCTCATTTCCGACCACCAGTTCATGGGACGTAATTTGTTGCAAATGGCCCATAGTATAACCCCTTTTAAGGAATAGGTCGAATTACCAATCACCCTGTATATTCAATTCTATTATTTTATTGAAAAGCATATAAATAAATATATGAGGTTTTTTCTTAGTTTTTGATGTACAGGGTGATCCAGAATTTCCGCCCTCTTCATTTTTTTCGAAAATGGTAAAGGATATTAAAAAAAATCATAAAACGTGGTTTATAGTCTCACCTGTACTACATGTAAAATGCCGAATTACTCTTTCATAATAACTCGTTGGCCCTGTGGCGACCTCCATATTTTGTCCCCATGTTAAACGATTTTTTATTTATGAAATTAAAAGATCTTTAAATTAGAATAGTTAACTTTCATATCTTTTATTCTGCGCTCGTTTGTTTTCTAGTTATAAGCTGTCAAAATTTACTTAATTAATTGTTCCTAATTTTTTAATGATTGCAGATATTAAAAAAGTTTAAATGTTTTACTTTTAGCTTTATAAATACTAATTAATTTTAGTAGGCAAACAATTTAAAAAAGGTCCTAAGCGCCATTTCAACACTAATTATCCATTATTTTAAAACTGAATTACTTCATTTGTGATTTTTAAGATGCAGGCATGCATTATATTAATTCTTGCATATTCGTTTTGTGCCTTATATTTATTTAACTATTTTTAATAAAATAAATATGTGTTTCTTTAATTTTTTTTGATATGCCCTCGTATTATTCTCTTGATATATTTTTGATTGTTACTAAGTTATTATTTAGTAGTAGTAGTTGTAAATTTTTGGGTTGGCCAAAGTCGGACAACTAGGCCATTTATGGCCCTTTTTTTCACCCCAGGCAATCCCATTTACTAATTTGAGTCCTCCTTGAACCTTCCCGTCCCTTCAATAAAGGTCAGGATATTGGCTCAGGGGAGATCTCTTAGTTCCTCTTGGTTGACTCTTTGAGTTTCAAAGACTTGCAACCTGATCCTGTCGTATCTGATACTCGGCTAAGTAATGAGGATGTTTCATCCTCTCCGCACATAGCACATAGCGGACTCTCTAGAATATGAATTGTTGCCAGGTGCTTCCTTAGCTTGCAGTGGCCCGTGAGGACCCCTACAAGTTGTCTGAGTCCTTCCTTTTTTCAGCAACCAGTCGGTTTTTGATTTGCTTGGGCCATCCAGGAAGTCCTTAGCTTACCGGCAACCGTCGACAGCCCTCCGTTGCTTGGTATAAGCCCACTCATCGAGAGCGGTCTTTACCTGCTTCCTTGTAACACCCAATATAGGTTCCGGCCCCGTGCAGGCCATCCCTGATCCGAGTCTTGCAAGTTCATCTGCCTTCTCGTTTCCGGGAATTCCACTATGACCCGGTACCCATACCAGTTAAACGTTTTTGGTCCTTGCTAACTCTTCTAAGGCTTCTGCACACTCCCTGACTAGGAGTGACCTAGTGCTGGGTTTGCACAATACCTTTAGAGCAGCATGACTGTCCGAGCAGATGTATACATCGTGCCCCCGATGCTACCTTATTTCCCTGCGATTTGCCGCCCTGTATGGCATAGACCTCAATTTGGAAGACAGTGGAAAAGCAGCCAAGTGGAAAACTCTTTTGTAAGTCTAGGTCCTCCACGGAGAATCCTGCCCCAGAGCTTTGGATGCCTTCCATACGCAAGCCGTCTGTATAGCACACCAAAGCATTTGGCGCAAATTGTATTTCTTTTTTTCCCATTCCTCCTTTGTCGGAATCCTGTTACAGAAACTTCTATCGAACTTTAATCGGTCCTCTGCCTCAATCACTCTGATACTACCAATTGGGATGTCCCTTTCGGAAATATCAGTGATTTTGCCGTGACCGTAGTTCGCCTTCCCGCCCATCCAACTACCAGAGTCGCTAAGTCTGAGAAAGCTAGCCATTGCCTCCTTCTGAATCCAGATAGAGTGACGGCAGTCCCAGTAGGACCTCTAGAGCAGCCTGGGGCGTTGTCCTTATTACTCCGGTGATTCCAAGACAAGCTAGTCTTTGGATTTTCCCAGGTTCTGAGAAATTGTGGTTTTCCTAACACTAGGCCACCAGACCACTGTGTAGATTTTTCCCACAACTCGACGTATTTGCCAAAAGGTAGATGTAGACTTTTCAAGGACTTTATCTACATGAGCCTTCCAGCTAAGCTTGGTATCCAGGGTTCCTCCCAAGTACTTTACTTCCTGAGATAATTCAAGTGTTTTTCCGTACATTCTGGGAGCCCTAAATTATTCTATGTTCCTTCTTTTGGTGAAGAGTATTAGCTCGGTTTTTGCAGGGTTTACCGATAGGCCGTTTTCTCTACTCCAATTCTCTAAATCTTGAAGGAAATCTTTAAAGCAATTCTTAGCGTACTTATTCTTAGCGTAATTCGTATCGTACTTCTTACCGGCCTGAATGTAAAAGAAAGAGAGAATTTAGAAACGAATTTATTGAAAAAATTACTTTCTAACATACCTGAGTTCAAAGGTGGCCGTACATGCGTTTCACGTGTGGATGCGGGGTTTAAATCCGTCATACGACGATTACTGACAAATAGAACGGAACGTACTTAACATAACTCGCCTGCAATTATAACAAATTTTATAAAATAATCCCTTTTCAGGGTAAACACAATGTTTACTTTAATTATAAAATTGTGACCCACATTACGGTTTGACGTGATCTCAAAAACAGCGTGCCTGTTGACGGAAGTCAAAAAGTTTCTCTTAATCAAGGAAGTAAAGAAATTGGGCGTAATTTGAAATAATTCCCTGGAGGAATTACACCGGTAACTGAAGGGTAAAAAATTTTAAAGAAAATAATTGGATTCAGGAGGGTTCAGAAAGGACTTAATAATATGTTAACCCGGAATTACTCTTAAATATCGATAAATAAGAAAAGTTACGGTTAGATGTATATTAGGTTGCCTACCCTCAAGCATGATAATTCAATTATTTTACTGACTTGAGGAAAACAATTAAGTTGGCACTACTGAGTTAGTAAATATCACTTATGTTTGACAGTTCGTTTGTTTATCTGATAAAAAATGAGATTTTAATTTGAAAATACTGATAAATGTTTATTTAAGACGAAAGTTAATGGTAATGGTGTCAGCAAAGCCATGGTAGCAAGAACGCTAAGTAAAATCCAAAGACTAGCATGTCTAGGGATTACTGGCGCTATGAGGACGACCGCTACAGCCGCGCTCGAAGCCCTACTGGGGCTGCCCCCGCTTCCATCTTGGATAAAGAAGGAAGCGATGGCCAGCCACCTAAGGATGCGAGACGCTGGATGCTGGCTGGGAGGAGAGGCAACGTATGGTCACACCAAGATTGCAGAGATCGCTAAAAAGGAAATCCCTATTAGCAGTATCAAAGTGATTGAGGCTGAAGATCAGCTTAGGTATAACAAGAAATTCACTCTCACAATTCCCAGTAAGGAACAGTGGGAGAGAAAGCAGGCTGCTTTCGCCCCGACATCCGTGGTGTGCTATACAGACGGTTCCCGTATGGCAAGCACACAGACATCGGGAGCAGGATTCTGCATTGAGGACAGGGAGGTACAGGAAAGCTTTTCGCTAGGAATGTACCCCACAGTCTTCCAAGCGGAGGTCTTCGCTATACAGGAGGCGGCAAGGTGTGAGGCAGTACGTTCAGGCAACGAGACAGATGTATACTTCTGCTCGGATAGCCAGGCAGCTTTAAAAGCTCTTAGCGCACCCGCAACAAGATCCGCTCTGGTGCAGGAGTGCGCTGGAGAGCTGGATGAGCTAGCAAGAACAAAAAGAATTCACCTTGTGTGGGTACCAGGTCACTGCGGCATTCCAGGCAACGAGAGGGCGGATGAACTCGCCAGACTGGGTGCCGGAAAGCCCTGCCTGGGTCCTGAACCAATTCTCGGTATCACAAGGAAACAAGTGAAGACTGCCCTCAACGCTTGGGTGGAAAGTCAGCTTAAAGAACACTGGACCGAGCTTAGCGGTTGCAGGCAGGCAAAGGAATTCCTGACCAGGCCAAGCAAAGCTAGGTCGGTCTGGCTACTAGGAAGGGGCCGAGCAACCATAAGCCTCCTTACAGGGGTCCTTACGGGCCACTGTGGGCTTATGCGACACCTAAGCCTCATGCGGACGGTAAACGATCCGACCTGCCCTGGGTGTGGGATGGACGAGGAAACGCCCTACCACTTCATAGGGGAGTGTGAGGCTCTGGGCAGGCTCAGACAAGACGTCTTCGGAGTGGTAACACTAGCGAAGGAAGAGATGAGCCTCCTAGCCTGGTCAGATGTTATGAACTTCATCAGAAGGTCTGGCAGATTCAGGAAGAGGGAGGATAGGCAGCAGGTTGGGTAGGTAATCTTGGGGCAGACAAAAAGGGCCATTGGGCCTACTTGTCAGGCGTCGGAGCCTACCCACCTTTTACTACTACTACTAATGGTATCTCTAGAAGGTATTTCTGTCTAGGTAATAATAGTCTAATAATAAAATATGGATAAAATGTATGCATAGAAAGAAATTACAGGTTAAATAAGTGGAATGGCTTTTAATAACACAAAGGATTTTTCAGTGAGTATTTCCTAGATACATAACTAAAATTAGCATGGAACCTAGAATATACCGTCTGGGACGAATATCTTGTGAACCAACATAAAAAAATGTATACTCAGGGTCATAAAGTATGAACATTGTCACAGAGATGAAATCAACCTAACAACTCCCCCTTTCCCTCCATAGGACGGAAAGTTTCTAAACTTTACGGACGATAACGTATGATATGGAAGAAAAAAAAAATAAAAATAAAAATAATTTCCACAAAGGAAACAACCGTAACTAACCTTAAGTCCAATAAAGAAGAAAAAAAAATAAACCTGAGAGAAGGCATGAACAAGCGGGGTTGTTATCAGGAGGGATAAATATGAAAAAAAAAACATCTAATTGACATCAAAAGGAACATCGGTACGATCAGGTTTCAGATCCTGTACGTTCCAGTTACCCAAAGTTTTTCCATCCTTATCCTCCAGTTCGTAGGTCGAATAACCAATTTCTCGTCGAACGACAAAGTCCCACAAACTTAGGTGCCAACTTTGCGGAGAAAAATTTGGACGCATCCGTGATTACCTTATTTTTCTTCCAGTCACCTTTTTTAAACAAGACATCACGACGACGGAGATTGTAGGTATGGGCATTACGCACAGCGGCAGTTTTCAGATGGTTACAAACATCAGAATACATTTTCTGAAATCCTTTCTGACGACGTAACACATCATAATCAGGATCTGACACCTGACGGATATGATCTAAACCTGAGAGTTTATGCTCTCTCCCAAAATTAACAAAAAACGGAGAATGACCCAAGATTACGTGTCTGCTAGTGCGCATGGCTAATGCAATGGATGGTAAATTCCTACACCAGTCTTTGTGATTGTCCTTGATGTAAGAAGAAATCATAGTCTTTACCACTCTATTGGCTCTTTCACAGGGATCGGCCCTGGGATAGTAATTAGCGGTATAGAAAATTTTGAAATTATATTCTGCACAAAGAGATTGGAATTCCCGTGATTTCATCTGCACACCATTATCACAGATAAGATACGTAAGAAATATACCATCCCTCACAGAATTTACCAAATTACGGGCATTAGCAGCACGATGGGGAAAAAGACTAACATACTTACTAAACTAATCACTAACTACATGCGTAAAACCTTGTTTTGAACGTGGAAACGGACCTATATAATCTAAACTAATCATTTGCCACGGAGAAGTGATGTTGGGACGAGAACCCATAAGTCCACGGGAACATTTCTGTTCAACTTTGTGCTTCGCACAAACAGAACATCGATTAACGTAACGTGAGACATCACCTCTCATTAGGGGTTAAGTGTACCGATTATGTAACTTCCAGTAGGTTTTGTAAATACCTACATGGCCGGACGTTACATCATCATGAGCTTTAACCAACAAGTTTTTTCGAAAGTCTTTAGGGACAACAATTTTCCAATAGTCGGATTTAGACGACAGATCAGAAACATTGTTTAATTTTACATACTTAAATAATATACAATTTTCGATACGAAAGGTAGGAAACCTTAAAGGGTTTGTCTCCACCTTTTGAAGCAACTTAAGATACCACTTATCGGTAGTCTTAAAAAACAGGGGGGGTTCAGAAATATTCGGGAAATTTCCGGGAATAGGTCCAGTAGAAACAACATTAACAGAATTGGCAGATACGGGAACAGAACGAGACAGCAAATCCGGTATTACATGGTCTACACCTTTTCGATGTATCAACTCATAGTCTTACGGCTGTAACCGTAAAGCCCATCGAGCCAGACGACCTTGAGGGTCTTTGAGCCAATTCAGCCAAAGAAGAGAATGGTGATCACCTTTAAATGAGTATATTCAAGGTAGTGACGGAGTTTTTCCACGGCCAAATGACGGAAAGACACTCACGCTCCGTGGTACTTAAATTCCTCTCTTGGGAAGTTAGGGAACGTGACAAATAGCATATGACTTTCTCGCCAACAACAAACTGTTGGGTCAAACAGGTGCCGACGCCAAATCCGGACGCGTCACATTGAAGAATAAAAGGACGTCCAAAGTCTGGACACGTAAGAATAGGGGCAGAAACAAGTAAATCTTTAATAGTGCTGAAAGCTTTGTCACATTCGACAGTCCACTTCCAGGCGACTTTATTCTTAGTAAGGTGTGTTAACGGAGCTACGATAGAAGAAAAATTAGGTATAAATTTCCGATACCAACTAGCCGTTCCACAAAAGCGACGGTACAGGAATATTAAGCATAGCACTAACTTTGTCAATATCGGGTTTTAGACCAAACTTATTAACCACGAAGCCAAGAAATTTGAGTTCCGGCCTACAGAATTGGCACTTCTCTCGACTCGCTATTAAGCCAGCAGCAGTTAACCGATCCAGAACCTTACCCAATATTTCTAAATGTTGCTCAAACGACTTGGTCAGGATGCTAATATCATCGAGGTAGATTAACACATAGGGTTGCAAATCTACTCCCATAATCTTATCAATAATCCGGGACCATGTCGCCGGTGTATTAGAAAGCCCGAAAGGTATACGCTTAAACTGGTATAACCCACGGTTTGGAATCGTAAAAGCAGTATATTCACGGGAGGATTCCTTTACAGGAACGGTCCAGTAAGCAGACTTAATATCTAAGGTACTTAAATACCTAGCATCACGAAGCTGATCCAAAATGGAAGCAATTAAAGGTAAGGGATAGGCATCCTTTTTAGTAACTCGGTTAAGTTGCCTATAATCGATACAAAAACGGTAAGTTCCATTACTTACGAGACAGATAGGGGAGCTCCAGGCCGACTTAGATGGTTCAATCACACCTTTCTGTAACATCGATTGTAATTCTTCATCGATAATTTTCTGTTTAGGCGGGGCTACAGGGTAATACCTTTGGTTGATAGGTTTTGTGTCCGGAAAAACCTCTATCTCATGTTCACCTACGGTACAAGTACCAAGACCGGTACCCATGAGAGAAAGCTTGTCCTCTATAAGTTTGGTTAACACACTCTGTTGATGTTCAGATGATCAGACTCATCATTCAAGCAATTGATCTCTGTTGAGTTTTGGTCCTTGCCAGAAAAGCAAATTGTACCATTAGTTAAATCAGGCAATATCTGAAATTTTAACTAGAAATCAATTCCAAGAATAAGGTGATGGATCAAATCCGAAATAACTAGAACATCAACAACGTGAGTCTTACCCATGAACTCAATAGGAGCGGCCACATAACCTATACTGGTACATTTCTGACCATTAGCGACGTTACAATCTACGGTATGTGGATTCAGTTTTAATCCTAGAAGCTTAAGCTGTTGCCAGCCGGGGCCACCTACTATACTTCGAGAAACGCCACTGTCTAAAAGCCCATTAGGGGTAAACTTAATATATTGATTTGGGGTACCCGAGGGTGCCTTACGACCAGTTAGGTCCTCGCTAGGTTAGGGGTAAGTTTCCCGAACGGGACATACAATTGGGGCAAGAACGTTAGGGAACGTACGGTCACGTTAGGGAACCCACAACGGTAACAAAAAATGGTCTTGGGAGCTTTACACTCTCTGTGCCCATGGCCAACTTGTCGACAGTTATAACAAATTAAGGGACGAGAAGTAATAGCATCACAGGGTGTGTTCAGTATTCTGGGATGGGTGTTTCTATCAACGGGTTGATAAGAATGAGGGAGGGAGTATAGTGTGGCATATGTATAGGCATAGCCATAGCTAAATTTGAATTCGGGACCGACTCAGAAGTAGAGACAAATGCAAAATCGGGTTCTACATAGGTATTTCTTTTTCGATTCGGAGGGACATAAGATTCTGTGCGGAACTTTTTAACTTCCAATTTTAAACACTCATCTTCTAATTCCTTAAGAGTTTTAACAACAGGAAGTTGCATGGCATAAAAGGGACTAAGATTTCGGGACACAATATCCAGCTGTACCGACTGGGACATACCACCATATCTTAATAGCGGACATACAGAAAAGATATTCCACGATACTTTCGGACTGATCCTGAGTACGGTTCATAATATCGGTAAATAGACGGGCACGCTAATCGGGGGGTTGATAATGTGACACAAGAAGAGAAGCTAATTCCGACCAATTACTAAACGTATCTCTATTTGCACGGTACCACAGCAGGGCTTTACCGGTAAAAAGATCTAAGGCAGCGTCATGCAGCTGTTCATCAGTTACATGACGAGCTACCTTAAGTTCTTCCAAACGTTCCAAAAAATTGTGAACACTCAAGGACTTAGGTTCACCAGAAAACTTTAACTTCCATTCGCTTACAGGAACCGATTTTATAGTGTGGGGACGAAAAGAGACACGAGTAGAATTTTGTATAGGTACAGGTACAGGTTCGACTTCGGCGTCAGATTCAGAAGAGCTACTGGAGTTAATAGTGCTATCGTCACTGTCTAAATCGACATTTAAATTTAAACGGGACAGGTCAATTACAGTGTTCGGCTTATAGTGATTCACTTTATCTAATAGATACAATGTATTATCAAGGTATCTCGAGAAGCGGATTGTTCAGGACTAAAATCAGTGATTGGGATGCGATCTGTTCGCTTCCATAAATGGACCAAACGTGAAGTAAAGGTCTTACACTCATTATCCTTGTTATTTCCTTGAAAACCAGAAATTACAGGAATAAGTTCATCATATTTAGCCTTGACTGTAGTGAGCTCATTTTCAATGTCAAACGAATATTCCGGAAAGGTAATGGATTCTGACTTCTCTAATTCGAGGCGGGATCTCAGAGCAGCTCTAAGTTGACTTACCTATTTGTCGGTGACAACCAAACCTCGAAGTTACAATTCGTACTGAAGTTCGTCCTTTTTAAGGCGATGAGAATCTATTCTAAACGCCATTACTTCCAAAATAAAACTGCAGAACAAAATTTAAAAAGAAATAGGGTATGGCGGGTATTATCCTTGTTATTTCCTTGAAAACCAGAAATTACAGGAATAAGTTCATCATATTTAGCCTTGACTATTTTCAATATCAAACGAATATTCCGGAAAGGTAATGGATTCTGACTTCTCTAATTCGAGGCGGGATCTTAGAGCAGCTCTAAGTTGACTTACCGATTTGTCGGTGACAACCAAACCTCGAAGTTCCAATTCGTACCGAAGTTCGTCCTTTTTAAGGCGATGAGAATCTATTCTAAACGCCATTACTTCCAAAATAAAACTGCAGAACAAAATTTAAAAATTATTGTGAGGTAATATGACACAGTAAGGTATGGTGGTATAACATGGAATAGTAGGGTATGGTGGGGTGATATGGCACAGTAAGGTATGGAGGGGTGATATGGCACAGTATATTAAAGTAAGGGAAAGATATTTTTTGGACCCGAAAAAAAAACAACCAAAACTACGGTAATCTAATTCGCACAAAAAAAAGGTAGAAAATAAAATATTTACCAAATAACTTTTAAAATATATATATATATTTTTTTCCTTAATAACCGTATTTATTTATTTTAAATCGATTTCCCAAAAGAATATATATTTTTTCAGGACAGGAAAGGCAAAAAAACTGGAGGTAACGTATAACTGATTGTCCACACGGCAAAACAGTTCTTTACTTACTGAACGCGAAAGAGAGAAAAACAAATTCACACTTGGAGATTTTCTTATTACCCGAGGGGGCAAAAAAACTTCGCGAGGTAAAACAATAGTCAGTCACTACCCTAATTCTGGTTGAAACTGCCAAACCAGCGTTCTTTTTCTGATTACGATCACAACTTCTTTCCAAAGTTTAAAAACAGGGGTGATAACAACAATGTCTAAGAAAAGCTAGGGTTAATAGTTTGGACCTTGGTGTGCTATTTTTTTCAAATAGCCACCCGCTAAAAATAATTTTGTTGCTAATATTCAACCAATTTTTCCCAAATTTTTTTTTTGTATTACAACAAAATAAACCAATATAATTTCTCTTTATTCTTTTTTTTTCTTTCGATACCTTACAAAGACTACACAGGGTGTACTAGCGAAACCCAAAAAACTTAATTGACCACTTTGGGTGAAATTCCTCCTTTGGGCAATTTAACCACGATGGGCAATTTAATCACGTTGGGCGCCAAATTTTGCAACACGCCTTTTCGGCGATGCCGTTATTATTAAATTTCATATCAAATTCTTGGTAAATATTTCCATGACAACAGTTTATTAATAACATTAAGCATAAAAAAATTTACTCTTATTTAAGAAAGAGAACGATAAGTCTGTCGCCCAGGCTGAAATTAATAAAATGCTTGCCTGCATCTCACAAATCACAAATATAGTAATCCAGTTTTTAAATAATGGATAATAAGAGTTGTGGTGACACTTAAGACCTTTTTTAATTGTTTGCTTATTAAAATTAATTAGTATTTGTAAAGCTAAAAGTAACACATAAAACTTTTTTAATATCTGCAATGGTTAAAAAATTGAAACAATTAATTAAGTAAATTTTGACAGCCTTTAAAGTTCTAGTTCTAGAAAACAAATGAGTGCATAAAAAAAGATATGAAAGTGAATTATTCTAATTTAAAGATCTTTTAATTTCATAAATAAAAAATCGTATACCATGGGGAAAAAATATAGAGGTCGCCACAGGGCCAACGAGTATTATTATGAAAGTGTCATTCGGTATTTAACTTGTAGTACATGTGAGACTATACAACTCGGTTTATGATTTTTTTTAATATCCTTTACCATTTTCGAGAAAAATGACGAGGGCGAGAATTCTGGATCACCCAGTATATCCACCCTGCATAATTAAAATTTCGGTTTTCAACATTTTTAGTATTTAATGTAACCTTAAAATTAAATTTTCTCGAAAACGGTTAATTTTACAGTATTACAACAAGAGTATCTTTTTTATGTATTTTGACTTGAGATATCATATTCCAAAAATAAAATTACAAAAAAGTTACGCAGAAAAAAAACTGATTAGCCCTCCCCCTCCCAATATCGCACACACCTGGTTTTTAACCAGGGATGTGCTACATGAAAATAACATACGAAGATGGGCCTTATTAAGATTAGTTCACGTGCAAAACCTCGTTGCTATATCTCAAAGATTTCCTGAGTTATTAAATAAAAACCGAATTTTTTAGCCACTTTCAAAGGGGCTTAGCTCCCTTATGATGCATTTTTATTATGCTGAATCTAGCGGATGGAGGGGAAGTTTTTTTTAAACCTTTTTTTACGACTTAAAAATTTAACAGCAGATTCGGGGCATCATAAGGAATACGCTGATACCTTGTTTTCCGGGGACACAAATTCCTTCTATTTTTTCTGATTTAAAAAAAAAATTAACTACTTACATATTTTGGGTGATTTTTTTTTTAATATAAATTCTTTTTTTTTTCTGTATTCCTTGGACCAAGAAAGTATGTCATGTGAATAGTTCTAAAGAATAAAGAATGCTCGTTGGTTTAAACAATTTTTATCAATTTTCCACGTCAAAATGGCTTCAAGAGCATGCGACTTGGGCTAGCATTTTTTTTAATTATAAAATCATGCCCAACGTGTTAACTGGATCTTACTGAGTACACCACATTAATATTTTTACGGGTCAACAATCGCGTCACTGTTTAAACATGTTTTTTCATCGATTTTTCCGTCAAAATGGATTTAAGAGCATGCGACTTGGGTTAGCATTTTTTTTTAAATTATAAAATCATATCCATCGTATTAACTGGATTCTACGGAGTACACCACATTAATATTTTTAGGGGTCACTAATCGCGTCACTGTTTAAGTTTTAGTTGATCCACTTAGGGAACGTTCAAGTATTATGTCGCAAAATTTGGCCACTGTTTTATAATTAAAAAAATGCTAGCCCAAGTCTCATGCTCTTAAATTCATTTGAACGGTGAAAATCGATGAAAAAAATTGTTTAAACAGTGACGCGATTATTGACCCGTAAAAATATTAATCTGGTGTACTCAGTAGAATCCAGGTAATACGTTGGACATGAGGGAATTGAAGTCTCGAACTTCGACTTCAAGAATAAACCTAGGTTTCGCTGGCAGAAAAGAAACCAATAATTTTAACTTTTGTGTTGTTCACTTGAATATTCAATCAATTCGAAACAAACTTATAGAATTTGAACATTTTCTTGATAATAACTATGATGCGATGTGCATAACAGAGCACTAACCCAGGTTGAAATAGATGGTTTGGACTTTTTGAGGCCACTCGTGGTGGAGCTATCATCCTGGGAAAAAGGAGTTCAGATTTTAGACGTTGTGATATTGTTGATAATTTAAGTGTGGAAAGACATATTGAGCTTGTAGCTGTAGAATCGAAAGAATTAAATTTGATCATAATATCTGTAAAATGTTGATAAAAAGTCAAAAATAAAAACAGGGGATTTTAAAATATTTATACAGGTAATGGATAAATTAAAAAACGTAAACGCAAATGTCAACATAAATGGCAATTTTAATATTAGTTTTAACAGCTCCGATACTCAATATTTAGATTTTAAGGCCCTTTTTAAATCTTTCTGTTACAGGGGTACTATTTATGAAAAAACTCGCTTTAACAATTGCTTGGACAACATTCTTATTAATTTTGATCTTCCTTACAAGGTAGCTGTGTTTCATCCAGGTTTATCTGACCACAAAGCTGTGGAAATAAAACTTAACCTAGATAAAAATCTGACTTCAGTGGAGATCATCCTGCAAAGGAACATAACAGAGGAGGGTATGTTTTATCTACACCAACACTTGGAGGGGAGAGACTCTGTTTTTCCCCTTAGAAAAGAAAATTATTATAAGAAAGACCAAAAAATGCAGATGGTACAACATACATCTTGCCAGGTTAAGAGAAAATTTAAGGTTTTATCAAAATTTTCCTATAGAAAACAAAAAATCTAGTCACTCAGTTAAAAATTAAATATAAAACAGAGCTTACTAAGGCAAAAAATAAATATTACCAAAAATATATTCAAGAAAAAGGTAAAAATCCTAAAACCTACTGGGAAATTATTAATTTAAATAGAAAAGGGAAAAAACAGAGTCAATGTCATGATATGGACATTAACGTACTAAATGATTTTTTTGTCACTATCCCTGACAAATTGGCAGAGAACCTGCCAAAAGCAAATTCATGTGTTCACTCTTTCTAAACAAAAATAATAACGATTCAAATAGTTTTTCCTTTAAAGAAGTTAGTTTTAATCAAGTCAGGGAAGCTATAAATTAACTAAAAAACAAAAGGTGTATGGACCACTATAATATGTTTTCTTATTTAATTAAAAATATTAAGAATCATACTATCATATCATTAACTAAACTTATAAATATGAGTATTCTACAAGGTGTTTTTCCGGATTCTTTAAAAAGAACGTCGCACAAAACCCCCTGTTTTTGACCTTCAGCTAAATTTTCTGGAAATTATATATTTTTTAACCTTCATGTCCTTAGTAATTAACCAAAATTTTAGCTTAATTGTATGTACTGTTTTCGAGATATCGAGCTTTAAAATTGGTAATTTTGAATTCAGGAAAATTTTACACCTGTTAAAATTTTGTGCTTTTTTGATGTCAGTTTTTTACGTATGATTAAACTTAATGGTGCAAACTGAAGGTGTTTAGATGTTTTATTTAAATGTGTTATAACATTGACCACAGAGTGTTTCCCTTTTCCGTGACTACAGCCTAAAACAGGCGATATAATAAATATTAAAAATGCTAATTATTAATTTTGGTTTAATATTAAAAAACAGAAAATCTAACGGCTGGAATTTCATAATTTTTATATATTTTATAGTTTTTGAGTTACTGAATATAAATAATTGAAAGCGAAGCTTATTAGAGTACTCAAAGTCCTTCTGCTTGGGCATGAAGGGGGTAAACCACATCAAAATAAATTAACTCGATTCAATCAGCTAAAAGTTTTAAATTCTCGGTAAATCTTACAAACAAATGGAATTTTAGGTATTGCTAAAGTAAATTAGGTAAACTAACTAAAGAGCCTACATTGGCATAGTGGAGCAAGGGGCATGAAACGTTGAACTGTTATAATAAAATTACGTATTTATGTATTTAAGATAATCGCAGTATGGCTTGCAATGGAGGCAGTTAAACCAAGTAAACCAGATTCTCAAAAGTAATTTAAGCGTGGTAGGAAAAGGGGTACCTATAGACAGGCTAATTACTTAAATGTTTAAAAGGCAATAAAAATAAGAATCTAAAATAATTGAAAGCGAAGCTTATTAGAGTACTCAAAGTCCTTCTGTTTGGGCATGATTGGGGTAAACCACATAAAAATAGTTTAACTCGATTTAATCAGCTAAAAGTTTTAAATTCTCGGTAAATCTTACAAATTAATGGTATTTTAGAAGGTCCAGAAAAGTCCAAACCAAAGAGGGCCTACATTGGCGTAGCGGGAAAAAGGTATAAAACGTTAAGGTTTTATTAGATTACTTATTGCCATTTGCCTAGGATTATGGTGAATTTGGCATAAATAGCATGATATATTTTGTCAAAATGCCATTTTTATATACTCTGACAGTGAATAATGTAATGCAATTAACTAGTTTCTTATTAACTTTTAGATTCCTATTTTTATTGCCTTTTAAACATTCAAGTAATTAGCCTATCTATAGGTACCCCTTTTTCTACCCAGGGGCGGATTTATTTCATTTTAAGGGCCCCCATAAGGAAAAAAATTGAGTAATTCCACGTCAACTAGCCCCTCGATCCGGAACTCATCTCTCTGATTTTGCTGAAATTTTGCATGTCCCCATACCCCCATTAATGGCGCTTTGCGAAAAAATCGTTGGTTGCTGAGATATTAGGGTGGGTCATTTTTTGCCTTTTTCAAAATCGGAAAAAAACCATGTAATAAATTCGTAATAACTTAACTTCTATTGAAGATATAGACTTTAATCGTATTGATTTTTAAAGAGAATCAAATTATGGTCTAGAAAATCCATCTTTTTAACCATTCTAACATTTCCAAAATGGCGGCCCGCCATGCCAATTCGGGGAAGTTTATATTTTGTATCCCCAAAATAGCTTATCTTCGATTTTTTTTTATTTTTTTACTATTTACTTGTATTTAGTGGTAGTATGTCCCTATAAAATATTTCGACTCAAATAACATATTTGTGGGAGATATGACCCATAATGTGAGACCATACCCTATTTTTTTTCATTTCTAACTACAAAAAATGAGCTCTGTGTGGAATTTAATGAAGAAACTAAATCCGTTGCACAATATTATTAATTTGATTACTTATTTAATGAAAAGGGTCTTCAATAACAATATACAGGGTGTACCAAAAATCTATGAGCATCCTATACAGGGTGTCACAGAATGTTTCCAAAATCTCCTAAGGGTAATTAGATCTCGTCAAAATAATACCACAAGTTCATATAAAATTTTTGGCTACGACCCCCCTTCTCTGAGATATTTACCCCCCAAGATGAAATAAAAAATATATTTTTTTTTGATAACTTTCTTACTTTTTAATATTTATTGACAATTTTTTTTGAGTTATTTAAGAAATTATTTCGCATTGAATGATTTTAACAGAAGTTTTAAAACTAATCAGAAAAGTCAGGGGCGGACTTCCCTTATGTTTCCTAACTCCTAAATTTTTTTAGGGGTACAAATTTTAGAATTTTAATTACTTTTGTACATTCTGTAAGCAATTATAATCAAAAAATCACTCTACAAAAAATTCGATGAAATGAAGTGTTTCCGAGAAAAAGGCACTTTTTTAATTCAAAGGCAGGAGGACAGTAAAAAAATATTTTTATGTTTTTTCAAAAATGCTATATATTATTTTAAAAATGTTTTATCTCATTAAAATGAAATAAAAAGTCAGTATGAAATTTTTGACTAGCCCCTCCCCCTTTAAGATATTCACCCCTTAGATAAAAAATAAAAATCCAACTTTTTTTAATATTTTTTAACGATTTTTTTAAGGTGCCTTTTTCTCGGAAACGCTTCATGTTATCGAATTTTGAGTAGAGTACTTTTTTGATCAAAATTACTCACAAATGTAAAAAAAGTAATCAAATGTCTAAAATTTGTAACACTATAAAACTTAGGGGTTTGCAACCATAACGGAAGTCCGCCCCTGACTTTTCTGATAATTACGGAACTTCTGTAAAAATCATTCGATGCGCATTAATTTTCTTAAAAAACTCAAAAAAAAATTGTCAATTAATAATTAATATTAGAAAGTAAAAAAAAAATAATTTTTCTATTTCATCTAGGGGGGCAAATATCTCAGAGTAGGGGGGGGGGCGTAGCCAAAAATTTTATATGAACTTGTGGCATTATTTTGACAAGATCTAATTACCCTTAAGAGATTTTGGAAACATTCTGGGACACCCTGTATAGGGTGCTCCTATATTTTTGGCACACCCTGTATATTGTTATTGATAACCCTTTTCATTAAATAAGTAATCAAATTAATAATATTGTGCAATGGATTTAGTTTCTTCATTAAATTCCTCACAGAGCTCATTTTTTGTAGTTAAAAATGAAAAAAAAATAGGGTATGGTCGCACATTATGGATACCTTCAAAATTATATTTTTGGTAAATGCGCAATTGAGTATTTCCACGTCAACTAGCCCCTCAATCCGGAACTCATCTCTCCGATTTTGCTGAAATTTTGCATGACCCCATAACTTAGTGTTTATATAACCCCATTAATGGCGTTTTGCAAAAAAAACGTTGGTTGTCGAGATATTAGGGTGGGTCATTTTTTGCCTTTTTCAAAATCGGAAAACAACTATGTAATAAATTCGTAATAACTTAACTTCCATTGAAGATATAGACTTTAATCGTATTGATTTTTAAAGAGAATCAAATTATGGTCTAGAAAATCCATCTTTTTAACCATTCTAACATTTCCAAGATGGCGGCCCGCCATGCCAATTCGGGGAAGTTTATATTTTGTATCCCCAAAATAGATTATCTTCGATTTTTTTTATTTTTTTACTATTTACTTGTATTTAGTGGTAGTATGTCCCTATAAAATATTTCGACTCAAATAACATATTTGTGGGAGATATGACCCATAATGTGCGACCATACCCTATTTTTTTTTCATTTCTAACTACAAAAAATGAGCTCTGTGTGGAATTTAATGAAGAAACTAAATCCGTTGCACAATATTATTAATTTGATTACTTATTTAATGAAAAGGGTCTTCAATAACAATATACTAGGAGCACCCTATACAGGGTGTCACATAATGTTTCCAAAATTTCCTAAGGGTAATTAGATCTCGTCAAAATAATACCACAAGTTCATATAAAATTTTTGGCTACGGCCCCCCTACTCTGAGATATTTACCCCCCAAGATGAAATAAAAAAAATATTTTTTTTGATAACTTTCTTACTTTTTAATATTTATTGACAATTTTTTTTGAGTTGTTTAAGAAAATTATTTCGCATTGAATGATTTTAACACAAGTTTTAAAACTTATCAGAAAAGTCAGGGGCGGACTTCCCTTATGGTTCCTAACTCCTAAATTTTTTTAGGGGTACAAATTTTAGAATTTTAATTACTTTTGTACATTCTGTGAGCAATTATAATCAAAAAATCACTCTACAAAAAATTCGATGAAATGAAGTGTTTCCGAGAAAAAGGCACTTTTTTAATTTAAAGGCAGGAGGGCCGTAAAAAAATATTTTTATATTTTTTCAAAAATGCTATATATTATTTTAAAAATGTTTTATCTCATTAAAATGAAATAAAAAGTCCGTGAAATTTTTGACTAGCCCCCCCCCCCCCTTTGAGATATTCACCCCTTAGATAAAAAATAAAAATCCAACTTTTTTTTAATATTTTTTAACGATTTTTTTAAGGTGCCTTTTTCTCGGAAACGCTTAATGTTATCGAATTTTGAGTAGAGTACTTTTTTGATCAAAATTACTCACAAATGTAAAAAAAGTAATCAAATGTCTAAAATTTGTAACACTATAAAACTTAGGGGTTTGCAACCATAACGGAAGTCCGCCCCTGACTTTTCTGATAATTACGGAACTTCTGTAAAAATCATTCGATGCGCATTAATTTTCTTAAAAAACTCAAAAAAAAATTGTAAATTAATATTAGAAAGTAAAAAAAAAAAAAAATAATTTTTCTATTTCATCTAGGGGGGCAAATATCTCAGAGTAGGGGGGCCGTAGCCAAAAATTTTATATGAACTTGTGGCATTATTTTGACAAGATCTAATTACCCTTAAGAAATTTTGGAAACATTCTGGGACACCCTGTATAGGGTGCTCCTATATTTTTGGCACACCCTGTATATTGTTATTGATGACCCTTTTCATTAAATAAGTAATCAAATTAATAATATTGTGCAATGGATTTAGTTTCTTCATTAAATTCCTCACAGAGCTCATTTTTTGTAGTTAAAAATGAAAAAAAAAATAGGGTATGGTTGCACATTATGGATCATATCTCCCATAAATATGTCATTTGAGTGGAAATATTTTATAGGGATATACTAACACTAAATACGAGTAAATATTAAAAAAATAAAAAAAATCGAAGATAAGCTATTTTGGGCACACAAAATATAAACTTCCCCGAATTACCATGACGGTCCGCCATCTTGGAAATGTCAGAATGGGTAAAAAAATGGGTTTCCTAGACCATAATTTCATTCTTTACAAATTAATACGAATAACATAACATAACATAACTTTATTGTATCTAAAGAATAAATTCTTATTACAAGAAGTTTGATTGAAAAAAAAAATAATAATGAATTAAACCTAATATAAGTGTACATCATAATTATAAGTATATGTATTACAAAAAAAAAAGAAAAAAAAAAGAATTAAACCTAATATAAGTGTAGAGCATAATTATATGTATTACAAAAGGAGGAAAAAAAAAGGAAAAAAGTGCGTAATGAAAATATGATATAATAAGTTACTCGTTCAAGATAAATAAGCGAATTTTAAGACAATTTCTAACAAAACCGCAAATTATTTTAATTTTAAGAGCATTTAAATTGTTTAGGGCAAAAACAATACCATCAAGATCTATAAGACTATCTATGTAAGGTTCCCTCAAGGGTTTGTAAATAGGGCATTTAAAAAATACGTGTTCCAAAGTCTCAAATTGGTTTAAATTACATATGGTGCACCGATCATTTGGATTGATTTTATAAAATAAACCATTGTAGGAAAAAGTAAAGCTAAATGAGGTGGCCATTCTTATTTGCATTATTATTCGCAAGTTGCCAATATTTTCGCAGGAACGTAGGTATTTTTGTGGTTCTCTGGAGACAAAAAAGTTTTGATAAATTGTTGCGTTAGTCGAGTTAATTAAAGAGTTTATATCTTTATTATATAAATATTCTTTAAATTTATTTAGTAAAATCGGTCTGTAATTTTTTTATTTTCTTACAGAAATTTCATTTAAAAAAGTGGGTTCATTTATACAGTCAAGCATTGATTGAAACTGCGCCACCCAATTATATTTCGAGTTACCGTTATTAAAATAAACAAGTCTGTCAAAGCATAATCTAGGATATCTATGAGAAGGCATCCTAAGAAGTTTTTCTAGCCATGAAAGGCACATTTTGAATATTAAAAAGGATATTTTAAGGGTGCCAGTCTCTAGCCTAACCATATAGTCTGGCGTGTTACGAGGTAGTAAAAACAGCCTTTTAAAAAATCCTAGTTGGACGCGTTCTAGCTCCTCGATATTTCGCAGAGCCCAAATGGAAGAGCTATATAGTAGAGTAGAAAGAATTATTGAATTATATAAGGAAATTCTGGAATCCCAGGTATTTATTTTGGAACTTGCCATAAGAGACATGACAGTACCGACGAATTTTTTAGTTTTGTTACATGCCTCTTTTGCCATTTCAGAGAATAACCCGGATTGGTTAAAATGTACCCCTAGATATATATATATATATATATATATATATATATATATATATATATATATATATATATATATTTATTGGCCACTTCTATTTCTTCGCCATTATACTTAAACTTAACGTCTTGTGAAAATCTAAAACCACCTCTGCTAAAACAAACAATTTTGGTTTTTTTAATATTAATAAACAATCCATTTTCTTTGGTATACTCCTCAAGTATTTTGAGTTTTCTAGCTATGTCTATGGGAGAAACTCCAAAAATAACTAAATCGTCTGCGTATAGCAACATTAAAATGTCTATTAAATTATCTACATTTACACCCTGAGCACCATTTTCTCTAAAATATTTTTCAATATCTGAAATGAAAAGTGAAAAAAGTAAGGGACTTAAGGGTTCGCCTTGCAAAACTCCTTCAGTGACGTCGTATTGTTTTGTAAAGCCTTCCTTAGTTTTTATTTGAACTGTAGCTTTATCGTAGAGTTTTTTTTAAATTCTAATAAATTTTGAGCTAACACCCAGGGAATGTAATTTTTTCCACAATAATTTTTGATTTATACAATCAAAGGCACGTTTAAAATCAACAAATACGGCGTACAATTTACGTCCCTTAAGTCTCAGAGAAAGCTGGATAAGAGTGCTGGGAGTATAAATGTTATCCAGGCAGCCTCTATTTTTACGAAAACCAGACTGACATTCTGGAATAATATTTAACTCAGTCGACCATTCGGTGAGCCTTTCTAGCAATATCTGTGTAAAATTTTTTTTCAGACAGTTTAATAAAGCTATGTCACGATAGTTGGAGTGGTCATCAACAGGGCCTTTTTTGTGTAACATAAATAAAATAATTTCCGACCAACTATGGGGGATATCTTCTTTTTCAAAAATGTTATTAAATAAATCACACAGATATTGTAGCCAATTTTCAGGAAGGTTTTTAAAAAATTCAAAAGATATGTTATCTTTGCCGGGACTCTTACCATTTTTACACTTTTTTAAACTTAATTTTAGTTCATTTAAACGTATTGGAGAAGTTAAGATAGAACAGCCCGGGTCACAGTGTAAAAATTTGGATTCGATATGGCTGGAATATAAAGTATCATAAAATAGCTCCCATGCTTGTACAGACAAGGACGGTGGTTGGCTAGATATTTTGAATTTTTTAATAATGTTCCAGAATTCAGTCTGATTTTTGATAGAGCATAACCTAGAAGTTAGATTTTTTATGTGAGTTATTTTTTTGAGCTTTATAATGCTTTTGTATTGTTTTTTGTATTCTATATAAGGATACCTATATTGCTGAGAAAAATTATTTTTTTTACATTCTTTCAAAGCTGTGTTAACTTTATGTTTGGCTAAAACACATTCATGATCAAACCACACTTGATTGCTTCTAGGATTATAAAGTTTTTGTGAGATTTGCGCCATCAGGCCAGATTCCTTTGCGCACTCCGTTAGTGTGGTTATTAAGTTATTATAGGACGCAGGTACATTTGTACGTGCGATATCACAAAAATTACTAGAATTTAACATTTTATTTTGATAGATTAAGCGCAAACTATCATTCCAGCGTAAAACATTGGCAACCCGAGGAGAAATTGTATTTTGATTAGATATTAAACTAGGATTAAGTGAATCAAAAGTTAAAACTACTGGAAAATGAGGTGACGGTGAAAATATTTGAAGGACTTGAAGGTCACGTACTCTGTGTAAATACTCGTTATTGCACCAAATTAAATCTATGACGCTATTGCCTAAGGTACTTACATAGGTGTAATTTGCGGGTTTGTCTGAAATTGTCCTACCGTTTATTAAAGTAAATGAATTGTTGCACATGAAGTCCAATAGTGTGTGTCCTTTTTTCTTGCATTCTATGTCATAACTTTCGCGGGTTTGAAATAGGTTCGTATTTTCGCACAGAATATTCGGAGCACTGTCTAGGTTACCCATTCTGCAATTGAAATCTCCGCACATAATAAAGTTGTAATTAGGGTATTTTTCTTTAACTTCATCCCAAGTAACTTCCAACGAATCAAGAATGTGTTCAAGATCACAATTTGGTTTAAAATACACGCAGCAAAATATTACAGAAAAGTTTGCAGTTGTTGTTTTGCATATTATCCACCAATGCGATATGTCCAAGATTTCACAATTATAGCATTTTTTATAAACAAATGCAAGCCCGCCACTGGCACGCCCGCGAGATTTTTCCTTTATGGCTGGTGAACTAATAACGTTGTATTCTTCTTGAAATTTTGGCGGTAATTTACAGACTTGCAGTAGATGTGTTTCACAAAGAAAAAATAAGTCAACTTTAAAAACTTCCGAAAGTTCTTCGAAATTGTGAAAACCCTCCACATTCCAAGTTACAAACTTTCTTCCTTCGATTTGCTAATCTCCACGTCCTGATTTTTGACCTCTTATAGTTTTGGGGGATTCTTCTTCGTCTCTTTGCCTTTTAATGCTTTTGTTGTTGTTTTTACTGTCCGGTGCAATTTCGGGGATATTGTTACGATAACGTATGTAAATGTTAGATTCGCCATTTGCCTTGCGATTGTTTAAATCGGTATACAAAGCAGATAAATTATCAGTTTGAGTTTTTGTTATACCGGCTTTAATTTTAATACTTGGATACTTTTGTTTAGAAATTTTAGATTTATTCTTAATGAGAGTGAGAGCTTGATTATCGCTTTCCAGACAAATTTTTGCTGAGTAGGTATTAGAATCAGTGTTGATTTTTCCAATTTTAGAGTGAGAAATTATTTTCACATCATTATTAAGTTTTATGGACTCCAAAACAGAATTTATTAAAGTTACGCAGTCTTCAGTGGCGGCGGGAATACCGCTTACAATAACATTGTTTTTCCGTTTGAGACGCTCCTGAAATTCATAAAAGGAATTTTCAAGATATGACGAATTTTTTTTTTCAAGTTCTTTTACTTTGTTATTAAGTTTTGTCATTTTTGAGTATGGCTATTTCAGCGTTGCAAGTTGCAATATCTTGCAGCAATACTAGAATTTAATTGCGAAAACTGATCCATGATTAGATTAAAATGCGAAGTTGTAATAGGACTCTCATTTGGACTTGATGTTTCAGGCGCGTTCGCCATACAGTTAGCTTTGTTTTTAGTTTTGCATTGTGGGCAGGTAAATTCGTCGCCCTTCAAAGCCGCGCACTTGAAGTGATAAGAATGTTGACACTGAACACATTTTAAATTGTTTTGATTTGTATTTAAATCAGCTGAGCATACAGCACATATTGTTGCCATCTCTTTTTAACTAATTAAGTACACTGCATACGAAAAAAAAATAAAGTCTAATTACGCTTCTAATGGAAAGTTTTTCCGCGAACAACAAATTAAAATTAAAATATTATAGCATTTATAAACCACTTTTTTAGAGAAGTAGGGTTTTATAACAGTTTAAACACATAAAATAGCTTGTTCTTTTTCACAATGTATTAAAGTACATAAGAAAAAAATAGTAGTCAAAATCACTATTTAAATCGGATATTTTCGAATTTTATTTTATACACACTTGTTAGTTGGGCACTATTTATACTTTTTTAATACTCTTTGTTTAAATACGGCTAATAATTAGTAAATAAACTAGGTTTATTTCCGGACCCGATACGTTGCTGTCAAAATTCAAAATCAAACTTCTAATTAATTAATACGAATAAAGTATATAACTTCAATAAAAATTAAGTTATTACGAATTTATTACATGGTTGTTTTCCGATTTTAAAAAAGGCAA
This sequence comes from Brachypterus glaber, assembly GCA_958510825.1. NCBI lineage: Eukaryota > Metazoa > Arthropoda > Insecta > Coleoptera > Kateretidae > Brachypterus > Brachypterus glaber. The sequence continues at coordinate 95,594 of CAUEHQ010000003.1, forward strand.
AAAATGACCCACCCTAATATCTCGGCAACCAACGATTTTTTTGCAAAACGCCATTAATGGGGTTATATAAACACTAAGTTATGGGGACATGCAAAATTTCAGCAAAATCGGAGAGGGGCTAGTTGACGTGGAAATACTCAATTGCGCATTCACCAAAAATATAATTTTGAAGGTATTTGCTGAGGGGGGGAGGCATGCCCCCCCCCGAAATCCGCCCATGTTCCTACCACGCCTAAATTATTTTTGACAAACTGGTTAAATTGGTTTAACTCCCTCCATTGCAAGCCACACTGCGATTATCTTAAACACAGAAATAAGTAATTTTATAAAAGTTCAACGTTTCATGCCCTTTTTTCCACTTTGCCAATGTAGGCTCTTTAGTTGGCTAACCTGCTTTTACTTTAGCAATACCTTTTCTAAAATTCCATTTATTTGTAAGATTTACCGAGAATTTAAAACTTTTAGCTGATCGAATCGGGTTAATTTATTTTGATGTGGTTTACCCCCATAATTTTTTTTTTAATATTTAATATTTATTTATTCATTATTTATACATTACAGGTTTATAGAGAGCCCCAAATAAGCTTTAAGCTTGTGCTAGGGGCTCTCTATTAATTTTGATAAAAAAAACTCTAAATGATTCAGCTGACGTTACTTCGAAACTGGGTCATCAAAACGGTTGTCTTCATGTCTCCGAAATCTTGGGAATTTCCATAATCCTTTGTTCTGCATAAACCAAATTTAAATGATTGTTGCCACGGAAAAGGGAAACACAGACCAATGTTTTAACACATTTAAATAAAGCATCTAAACATCTTCAATTTGCACCATTAAGTTTAATCATACATAAAAAACTGACACTAATAAAGCACAAAATTTTAACAGGTGTAAAATTTTCCTGAATTCTAAATCACCAAATTTAAAGCTCGATATCTCAAAAACTGTACATACAATTAAGCTGAAATTTTGGTCAATTACTAAGGACATGAAAGTTAATAAAATATATAATTTCCAGCAAATTTAGCCGAAGGCCAAAAACATGGGGTTTTGTGCGGGGTTCTTTCCAAAGTCATACCGATACATAAGGGTGGTCCTATAATACCTAACAATTTTAGACCAATATCATTAGTCCCAACTTTTTCAAAAAATTTTGAAGTTATTTTGAAAAGATAAATTTTAGAATACTTTGAAGAAAAGGGCGAGTATGTAGGTGTTACTTTTTGTGACTTACAAAAAAAAAGCTTTTGACTGCGTCCCTCACCTAGAGCTAATAGATAAATTAATATTTTACGGTTTTGAATCTCTTAGTGTTCAACTCGTGTCCTCTTATCTTAGCAATAGATGTCAATGTACTTTTTAAATGTTAAGGCTCAAATTTTAAAAAGGTAAAGAGTGGCGTCCTCAGGGCACTGCCCTGAGTCCGCTCTTCTTCCTTATTTTTATTAATGATCTGAAAGTTGCCCTTCCCTTTTGGTAAAATCTTCTATTTGCGAATGACTCGAACATTATTTCTAGTAAATTTAACTTGAGATCAACTATTGAGCTTATGGGTGAGGGACTAGCATGTGCAAAAAATTGGTTTTCAACAAATAGGCTTTCGTTAAATATTAATAAACTTGTTCATATATTCTTTACTCATCGACCACTATATACTTTAATAACCCTACAAATGTAAAATATCCTTGACCCGGACCTAAATTGGAATTCTTATGTAAATGCTGTGGCGGGTTCTCTGTCAAAAAGTGTTTTTGTTTTTCGTTCCCTTGTTAGGATGGTCTCTCCTGACGTTTTAAAAACAGCATACCATGCATTATTTGAGTCTGGGGTAAGTTATTGCCTTGTAGACTGGGGGAGTGCTTCAGGGTTGGATAGAATCCTCGGGATTCAAAGCCGTTTAATGAGGGTTTTATGCAATTTGGGTTATAGGGATGATATAAAGCATAAATTTGTTGAACTTAAGATTTTAATTGTACCTTATTTGTTTATTTATGTTACTGCCTGTTATGTTAAAGAAAATTTTTCTGATTTTGCTCAACAATTAGATATCCATGAGAGAAACACTCGATTCCCTCATAATATTAGATTGCCCATTTTTAGACTTCAGAGCAGTAAATTTGGCTTTAACTTCTATGGGCCTACTTTTTTAATCATTTGCCATTAAATATGCGCAATCTTCCAACAAGGCCATTTAAAATTAAATTAAAGGAGTTTTTGATTGGAAAAGCCCTGTACAGTACGAGTGATTTTTTAAATTACAAATTTTGAATATTGATTTGGCTGTACTTTTTGTGCCGTGAAATTTTGTATTTTGAGTTTTTATTTAAATTAATCTATTTTAATTATGTTAATATAACATTTATTTATTATTTAATGCAAACTTGACGTGTGAAAACTGTGTATCACAAAATAAATTACTTACTGATTTTATAATTAAAAAAAAAATGCTAGCCCAAGTCGCATGCTCTTAAATTCATTTTGACGGTGAAAATCGATGAAAAAAATTGTTTAAACAGTGACGCGATTGTTGACCCGTAAAAATATTAATGTGGTGTACTCAGTAGGATCCGGGTAACACGTTGAACATGATTTTATAATTTAAAAAAATGCTAGCGCTAGTCGCATGCTCTTAAATCCATTTTGACAGTGAAAATCGATGAAAAAAAAAAAATGTTTAAACAGTGACGAGATTGTTGACGCGTAAAAATATTAATGTGGTGTACTCGGTAGAATCCAGTTAATACGATGGATATGATTTTATAACTAAAAAAAATGCTAGCCCAAGTTGCATGCACTTAAATCCATTTTGACGGTGAAAATTGATGAAAAAAATGTTTAAACAGTGACGCGATTGTTGACCCGTAAAAATATTAATGTGGTGTACTCAGTAGGATCCAGGTAACACGTTGGACATGATTTTATAATTTAAAAAAATCCTAACCCAAGTCGCATGCTCTTGAAGCCAATTTAACGCGGAAAATTGATAAAAAAAATGTTTAAACAAACGAGCATTCGTTATTCTTTAGAACTATGCACATGACATACTTTCTGAGTCCAAGGAGTACAGAAAAAAAAAAGAATTTCTATTAAAAAAAATGTTCACCCAAAGTATGTAAGTAGTTAATTTTTTTTAATCCGAAAAAAATAGAAGGAATTGGTGTCCCCGGAAAACAAGGTATCGGCGTATTCCTTATGATGCCCCGAATCTGCTGTTAAATTTTTAAGTCGTGAAAAAAATGTTTAAAAAAACTTCCCCTCCATCCGCTGCCCTCCATCCGCTAGATTCAGCATCATGAAAAAATAGAAGAAATTCGTGTCCCCGGAAAACAAGGTATTTTTGCGAATTCCTTATGATGCCCCGAATCTGCTGTTAAATTTTTAGGTCGTAAAAAAATGGTTAAAAAACTTCCCCTCCATTCGCCCTCCATCCTCCATCATTGCATTTTTAGAAATATATTTATAGGAACTTTTTGTCATACTTTCTGATGTAGAATCACCCCCCGAGTTTTTTGCTCATCATTTCCGGACACCCTGTATTGTCTATTACACTGGTCTACAAAAAAAAAATAAAAATTCTTCAACAAGGACTAAAGCTATTTCTACTTTGTAGATTTCGAGTACATACCGGGTTTTTATTGTCAAAATACGGTATTTTGACTATAAAAACCAGGATTTACTCGAAATCTACGTGGTAGAAAAATTTTTAAATTGAAAATTCGGTTTCAGCATACAAAAATACATAAGACATGATAGGTTTAGTCCTTGGAGAATTTATTTTATTTTTTTTTATAGACCAGTAAGTACCAAATAAGGGTTAATTATCTTTAATCAAACCACACTTTTGAACAGCCATTGGGTATAAAGAACTTTCACTTTCGGGTTTAGACCGTGTTAATGGATTTTCACTTTCCGACGTTTCGTCTCTTACTACTAGAGACATCTTCAGGGATTAATCTGAAACTAAGTTTCGAATCAACTTGTGTCACTATTTATGACGACTTGTGGTTATTCACCCGTGACGAGGTTTTTCCTATCAAAGACTTCCATATTGCAGGTAAGTGGTAACCAGTGTCCCGATTGATATTGTTAGGATGCTTGATGATTTCTATCGATTCCCGTATCTTCCTTGGCATTTTTCTGTTTTCTGTTAATATTTGTTTTGTTTCAGACAAATTGATTTTATGACCTGTTTCATGTACATGTTCGGCTACTGCCGATAAGGAAATTTGTTTCTTTCTTATATTGCGCTCATGCTCTTGAAGTCTTGTAGAAATTTTTCTCTTAGTTTCACCTATGTAAACCGTACCACAGGAGCAGGGTATTTTATATACGCCTTCTGAACTCAGGGGTATTTTGTCTTTTGTTGAAGTCAAACATTGACCTAATTAACCTAATTAACCTAACACTGACAGATACCTAAACGCATTTTCACATCACCATCCCTCTCAAAAACGCTCGGTAGTTAATTCACTTGTTCATAGGGCTTTCATGATTTCAGACAAGAATTCCCTAGACACAGAACTCCTTAAACTAACCAAAGCCTTGACCATGAACGGTTATACCAAAAAAGACATTAATAAGACCATATACAAATACAGAAATCCCAGACCCAAACAACAGGACAATAGTGACAATGACAGACAGACACAAGTTATACTTCCCTATGTAAGCGGTATCACGGATAAAATAGGTAAACTTTTGAAGAAGTCAAATATTAAGCCTATATTTCGGTCCAACCAAAAATTAGGTAAATGTTTGACTTCAACAAAAGACAAAATACCCCTGAGTTCAGAAGGCGTATATAAAATACCCTGCTCCTGTGGTACGGTTTACATAGGTAAAACTAAGAGAAAAATTTCTACAAGACTTCAAGAGCATGAGCGCAATATAAGAAAGAAACAAATTTCCTTATCGGCAGTAGCCGAACATGTACATGAAACAGGTCATAAAATTAATTTGTCTGAAACAAAACAAATATTAACAGAAAACAGAAAAATGCCAAGGAAGATACGGGAATCGATAGAAATCATCAAGCATCCTAACAATATCAATCGGGACACTGGTTACCACTTACCTGCAATATGGAAGTCTTTGATAGGAAAAACCTCGTCACGGGTGAATAACCACAACTCGTCATAAATAGTGACACAAGTTGATTCGAAACTTAGTTTCAGATTAATCCCTGAAGATGTCTCTAGTAGTAAGAGACGAAACGTCGGAAAGTGAAAATCCATTAACACGGTCTAAACCCGAAAGTGAAAGTTCTTTATATCTTAATGGCCGTGAAAGCTTAAAATCTAAAATAGCCATTGGGTAACTATGATCCAACTATTTTTCTCTGTTTTTTGAATTTTCACGTTTCTAAATTTAACTGGAGTTTGGTAACAGACAGAATTATTCTTATTAAATTTTAAGAGGGAGACTTCACAGGGTAAATTTTCTTCTGCAATTTAAATGGGGTGGGTTTCTTCGCAAATGTATTCTTCTGGTGTTATTTCTTTACATTGTTCGTTAAACATCATGTAGTAGTTTTCTTTCAATGTAATAATTTATAATAATGGCTCGCCAAAAACGACCAGTCGGTTTGCTCATAGTCTCCGTTTTTTTTTTTTTTTAATTTGGCACCGATATAGAGGCACTTTTGAACGAAAGATATTTCCTTCAGAACCTAAAAAATATATAGGGTCGGAGTTACGCTAGTCTTTGTCCCTAAAAACATGGCAATTTTGCGAAAAACCTTCCCCTTTAAATTAAATTAACTAATAAACTATTCGAGGTATCAAATTGTTTTTGGTCTTTTTTTTAAGAAAAAACATCAAGCGTTCTATTGGTCTACATAAAACCTTTTGTTTTAATTTGTTATTTTTCCAAGGCTCCTCGAAATAGAGTACAAAATTGACTTCAATATTTTTTTTCCTAACATGTGACTATTTTTAAAAAAAAGAAGGTATATTTTTGAAATGTACTTGAACAACAGTATTTCGAAAAAAAATATGAATTTATTTTATGACCTACTTCTATGCGAAACATAACCTTGAAAATTAAAATTTTTTAAATTGGCTTTATTGAGGCTCAAAAAAGTCGATGTTTATAACTTTCGATTCGTTTAAGTTTTTGCAAAAAAGGTACTCTATACTTTTTACTTAATTGCTATATAAATTTGGTGATCTGATTTTTTTTTTTTTCGTCAGATACAACCTCATATATGAACGACAAATACGTATTTTTCAATAATTTTTTCAGAACTTAAGCAAACTTTTTTTAAATATTATTATTTGTTTAAAGTCACAATGTCCCTTGAAAACTCTAACTTTGTTATATAACTCTAAGACATTTCATGGCACACTCGAAAAATATTGTATTTTTTAGATACTTTCATAATGCCTTATTAGGGGTTTGGTAGTATTAGTTTTAGGAACATTAGTTTATGTGTAGGCCAAAAATTTCCCATTAGGCAATACTAGGCGGCCTGGGTAGGCAAATTTTAAAAAATATAAAAAAAAACTGAAAGGTGCCATGAGTATGAATGCAGTGTGGATTATACCTGATCTTTATTTTGGTCATTAACTTTTTTAGTTTGCGCATGAGTGTTTTGACGAGTGTTTTTTTGTATTTTTAGCTAAAAGCCGACCGAACCCTACCACTAAATGGGTCCTTCCACGTGATTTGTTCAGTTTTATCTATCCCGGGACCGCAATTTTCCTATTTTTAAGCCGTTTTAGGGCCTCTTTATCATATATCGGGCATATAAAATATTGTCTGTTACAACTTAGAGCCATTATATTTACCTTCAAGTAAATTAACCTGCTTGGTAGAGTATCTGGGTTGCACAGCGTTTATTCTAGCGGTAATGTTAATAATAGCACGATTTTTTTTCTAATTTGTTCTATACATCCAAAAGAGTCTGTAACTCGATTTTTTTTTCATTCTGTGCAGGGCGGAATCCATCTTTTTTTTTTAATTAAAAAAAATAAATATTTTTTCGTGTTTCCGTTTTAGTTTTTTTTAATATTTTCTCGGCTCCTATGGGTCCAATCGTGACGATTTGAAAAGTATTATGTTCGTTATACATGCCCCTTAAAAACAGTCAAAAATGCAAACCGTTGCTTTTGGTACTTTTTTGTATTTTTTTTTGTAATTTTGTCCAGAATGTATATTTTTAAGCGAAAATTTGTTAAAGTGTACTTCCAATAGTTATAAATGAACCAAATTTTGGTTTTAAAATATTGCTTAAATCGGTCCATGTGCTTAATTATATAAAAACATGATTTGCTCGCCATTTTTGGGCAAAGTATCGTACGCCCACCTTTTTTTTTTAATTGTACGTTTTTATATGTACTTTAACGTGATGTAAAAAACAAAATTTTAAATTAAAAAATTCTATATTTTTTTATTTTATTTTTATTTTATATTTTCCATTTTTATATCAAAAAATACTTTTTTTGAATATTTCTTATTGGAATATACTTTATTATGTAAAAATACACAAAAAAATGTATGTAGTGTAACATTTCAAGTTTAACCGTTTTTTAAGATAAATGCATTAAAAAGGAAATTTTTACGCATCAGTAACCAAAAATAAAAAATTAAAAAATATATAAAGTCAAAAACAAATATTTTAATACTGGGTGGTGATTTAACATTAAACCCTAAGAAAAAAAGTTCTATACACCTTGGTCGAAAAAATATTCCTAAGGGAGCTACGTCATTCTTAAAATACACCATACTTTTAAAAATAGGACATATTTAGAAGGACATAACTTCCTTAGGCATTATTTTTGGACCAAGGTGTATGGAACTTTTTTGCTCCGTTTTTAATGTTAAATCACCACCCGGTATTAAAATCTTTGTTTTTGACTTTATAATTTTTTTTTTATTTTTATTTTTGGTTCTTGATGCGTAAAAATTTACTTTTTAATGCATTTATCTTCAAAACGTTTAAACCTGCAATGCACTACATACAGTTTTTAGTGTATTTTTACATAAAAAAGTATATTCCAATAAGAAATATTCAAAAAAAGTATTTTTTGATATAAAAAGGAACATATAAAATAAAATTAAAAAATATATATATAATTTTTTAATTAAAATTTTTGTTTTTTTACACCACGTTAAAGTGCATATAAAAACGTATAATTAAAAAAAAAAAGTTGTGTGTACGATACTTTGCCCAAACATGGCGAGCAAATAATTTTTTTTATATAATTAAGCACATGGACCGATTTAAGCAATATTTTGAAACCAAATTTGGTTCACTTATTTATAACTATTGGAAGTACATTTTAACAAATTTTCGCTTAAATATATACATTCTGGACAAAAAAAAAAATACAAACAAGTAACAAAAGCAACTGTTTTGATTTTTTTTGAGGTTATGAAATTGTTCCAGAAAAAAAATGATAGTTTTAAAGGGATGTGTATAACGAACATAATGCTTTTAGACCCATAGGAGCCGACAAAATATAAAAAAACTAAAACGGGAACACGCCCTGCACATAATGGAAAAAATCGAGTTACAGACTCTTTTGGATGTCTAAAACAAATTAGAAAAACAAATCGCGCTATTACCAGATTTTTCCTTATTCATAAAAATTTCTGGTTATATGACTATGACTACTATACTACCGTGGGTAGCCAAAACAGTGGATGTGGATGGTAAAAATACAAAAAAAAATTCCAGCAGCACTCATGCGCAAACTGAAAAGTTGATGACGAAAATAAAGATCAGGTATAATCCACACTGCACTCATACTCATGGTAACTTTCAGTTTTTTTTTATATTTTTTAAAATGTGCCTGCCCAGGCAATTGCCTAGTATTGCCTAATGGGAAATTTGGGCCTACACATAAACTAATGTTCCTAAAACTAACACTACCCAACCCCAAAGGAGGCATTATCAAAGTTTCTAGAAAATATAATATTTATCGAGTGTGTCTTGAAATGTCTTAGAGTTATATAACAAAGTTAGAGTTTTCAAAGGACCTTGTGACTTTAAACACAATTAGAAGTCATAAATATTTAAAAAAAAGTAGGCTTAAGTTCTGAAAAACTTGAAAAATACGTATTTGTCGTTCATATATAAGGTTGTATCTGGAGAAAAAAAAAATAACACATCACCAAATTTATATAGCAATAAAGTAGAAAGTATAGGGAACCTTTTTTGCAAAAAATGAAAAAAATCGAAAGATATAAACATCGACTTTTCAAAAAAATTGAATTTTCAAGGTAATGTTTCGCATAGAAGTAGGTCATGAAATAAATTCATATTTTTTTTTTGAAATAGTGTTGTTCAAGGACATTTCAAAAATATACTTTCTATTTTTAAAAATAGTCACGTCAGGAAAAAAAATTGAAAAGTCCATTTTTTGAAATATTATACTCTATTTCGAGGAGCTTAGGAAAAATAACAAATTAGAAAAAAAAAGAAGGTTATATGTAGACCAATAGAAAGCTTGATGCTTTTTCTTTAAAGAAAGACCAAAAACAATTTGATATCTCAAATAGTTTATTAGTTATTATAATTTAAAGGGGACAAAGTTTTTCGCAAAATTGCCATGTTTTTACGGACAAAAACTGGCGTAACACCGACCCTATATTTTTTTTTTAGGTTCTAAAGGAAGATTTTTTGTACAAAAATGCCTCTATATCGGTCCAAATTTAAAAAAAAGGGACTGTGAGCAAACCGACTGGTCGTTTTTGGCTGGACTGAGCCTAATAATTTAAAATAACATTTTATCTTATATATGATTTATAACAGTAACAAAATTTGACAGAACCAAATCGTACATCTGTTTTGAACAGATTTGTCAAAAATGAAAGATCAAGTAACACTATGTAACAAAAAAAGTAATTAGTTTAAACGCGAATAAAGTAGGGTCACTTCATCTGTACTTGGTCTGTTTTTGCTCTGGTTTTCGTTTTTTTCTTCCTTTCGGTTAGCGCCACACAACAAATGAAAATCGAAAATTTCCCCTCTTTCCCCTTAAGCTTAGAGATACGAGATTTGGAATTTCATTTTATAAGGTTCCGGTGCCGGAGCTTAAAAAAATATATGTAGAAGCCTTCATTAACTCAAGACGGCAACCCTATTACATTGATTTGACAATGTAAATTTTTTGATTTAGGCAGGTGTCAGTAGAATAGAATTTTATAAAGAATGTTTTATAAGTAAGATTTAAAACCCTAATTCCCATTAAAAATCTAAAAAATATACTTACCTATTAAATAAAATACTAAGGTAAGAAAATTATGTATTATCTTAGCAATAATATAAGAGGATTTAAAAGCATTTTTTGAACTGAAGTATAGTCACTCCATATAGCACCAGCTCACATCACCTCACAAACGTGTAACTACTGACTTTCTTCAATTAACCTTCCAATAAGCTTAAGCCATTTTACTCTTGTTTGTTTTGTTTGTTTGTTTGTTTTAACCTCGTACTATTCTACTTAATTAAGCATCCCCTAAGTCCAGGACTTGTGTGGGCTAGTAGTAGAGGGAACCACCGGCTTACACTGACTTTCGAACCAGTTTCTAGGGAGTGTCCGTTTCACTTATCGCCTTCGCCAAATTTCAATTATTAATTAACTGAAAAAGGCAAATCGGCGCCAGTGGGAATCGAACTCACGATAGTAGACTTGCTATGCATACGCGCTAGCCACTACGCTATGCCTCCCATTATCTTAGCTTATCTCTTTATTTTGTTTCTATTTCCTAAAGTAAAATATTTTTGTAAACATAATATATATTATATAAAAATATTTTAAAACCTTGTGACATGGAAAATTGTGGCCGACTATACAGTAAGGCTGCTCTTTTTGCGGAATTATCAATTATTAAATTTAATTCTACTTGCCTTAAATTAAGCAGAAATAATACTTTGTTCCATTTCTATAAAAGAAGGAAACCTATCGGTTGAGGGGAGAATAGGGGCTACTTTAAGAATTGTTGTACAAAAAATTTATCTGTTCCTTAAAACAGTGGTTTGGAAGTCGCTATAAGCCGGTGGTCCACAGAAGGTAGTGTGCTCTATCATAGTGCATGGGCATTTGGTCTGTGTGCAAATGATATTATCATGCATTACCGTGCACAGTACTACATGCAACTTTGCCAACTCTTAAAAGCATTAAAATTTAATTAAAATTTAATGTTGTAATATTATGTAATAATACTTAATTACATAAGATTATAGTTTATTTTTATAATAATAATTTAGTAAGATTTATATTCAATAACAAAGAATTACAAAATAATTCTATTCCTGAGTAGCGTAAGATTGGAACATGAGGCTAGAAATACTAATAATTTTCTTAAATTTCAAAAAAATATATTTAATTTAAAACTATAAAAAGTATTCATATTATTTGTTCAGTCCTTATTTTTCTTTTAAATTGGGATCTATAAGTCATGTGATTCGTCATTAAATGTTGGCCACCTCCTGAGTGTAAATAATCGCCCTTACACTATAATATATACATGTATAGTATATTAGCAATTATCTTTATTTTCGAAATTTTGATTAAATTATCCTTTTAATTCTTGTTTTAACCAATATAGTATTTATTTGAAAAATATGTGTGTAGAATACTAAAAATATGAAAGCTCTTCTCCCATTCATAGCATGTTTCTCTAAAATGAAAATAAGTCGTTTATTGCAGTATAAAAATGATTAGTTATTATTAAAAATTTACCTTTTCACAATATTATTGTATTCCATGAGTGCAGATTTATTTTCAGGCTGTGTAGAATATTTTTAATTAAATATTGAATGTTGAGATCCTATTTAATACAATAATGTATTTTATAACTTTTTACACCAAAATATACTTTACATTTGCATTACGTTAAGAAATTAAACATTTTGTAAACCAATTTAAAATTTGATAGATGTCCAAAATTACAAAATTTAAATGTCAGAAATTATTTCTGGGGCTGCCAAAGCAAGACAGAGCGCGTTTCTTTTTGACAAAATTGCGGTACTTTAGCCAAAAAAAAAATCCACGTATCGTACCCCTAAGCTTAAGGGTAATCGAGGTGAAGTGCGATGCTCTTTTATTGTGTGGCGCTACCCGAAAGGAGAAAAGCTAAGTCCAAAAACCGAAAACTAACGAAAGAACAAAGTAAGACTTAGATGAAGTGACTCTAGAATAAAGGCGTATTTTAAACATGTTTTTTAGTTAATTAATAAAATAGTTATCGAGTCTTTCTTATAAAGCATAAAAGAACAAGTATCCTACTTTAATTTAAGCCTAAATAAAAGCTTTCATGTTTTCTAACAATTTTTCCATACGCATTTAAAAACACTAAAATATATATTATACAATATTTAAACGTGTTTTTCTTGAGAACTACTAATAATTAAGCGTTGCAAAGCTTTAATTTGAACATATTTAGAAACAACATGGAAATACTTAAAAATCATTAAACAGAATTTGCAAATTAATGATGTCCTTGCCATGATCTCTGCAGAAGAATATTTAACATTATTTACCAAGAATAAGTTTTTACGATTTCACTGTCAATAGTTTTTTTATGCAAGACCATCTTCTACCATGATGGTACCAAATGGTCAGAATTTTCTGTAGAGCTACTTCGTGTTATTAAACCTTCAGGAATGCAGTGAGTAGTATATTTTTTCTCAAGGAATCATATTTTTTAAAAAAAATCTAAAAAAAAAATACACATAAAAAAGTTTGGGGCAAAAATGTGTTAAGCCTCACACATTTTGTCCGTCTAGCCACGCCTCTGGATAAATTTAAAAAAATAAATTAACATAAACTAATTGCACTTATCAATACTAGTGTACATAAATAACCTTGTCGCTCTAGCTTAAAAGGTACCAGACTCTTGGATGTAGAATCACATCTTAAATTTTGGCATGCCAGTTACTGATCACCCTGTAGAGTGAGAAACGAACTGCACAGTCTAACCCTTAGGAGGGTCAGAGCCAACCAACCAACCTTGTTGGGAACTTTTTTTATATTTTTTTATTGTAGAAATACCCCTAAAAATTATTTCTGAATAACCTATATTATAATAAAATAAAAAATTTATTTAAAATTAGCCTGATAAGATACTTGAGTATTGAGTATCTTATCAATGTCAAAGCTGTATACACATATTTTTAACTCTACGTTTATTTATTATTTTAGTTTTTTAAATGTAATGTCCCAATATTTTTAAATTACCTCCTAGGTTCTATTAGTTTTTAGCTCTGACGAAGCTAAGCCCTGAATGATGATCTTAGATCGAAAGCGCTAGGCTAATTTTAAATAAATTCATATGCTGAAATACAAAACCGTTTTAAATATTTAATTTATCACAGCATACAAGTAAACCCAGTAAGCTATTATTCTATCTAAAAAAAACTTTTTCACTATATTTTGTTTTTGAGTTACTATTCATAGATACATTTTATTAGCGAAGGTAAATTGTAAATACTAAAAATTATTAAAATTTGCATTTAGTATTGACATTTCTCATATTTAACAAATACGTTTTTGAATTTTATAAATAATATTAATAATTATACCTTCTGATAAAATGAAAGTTCTGCAAACGAATTGGAATTGTACGGTCAAAATAAAGAGTACAGAAAATTAAAGCAAGTAACGGAAAAATTGAAATAAAGTAGAAACATTATTTTAAAATTTTGATTTTTTAATAAAAACATAACTAAAGTGTTAATTTTAACTGGTTCATTAAATTTTGAAAGGTATTTAGGTACATTAGGGTGGGTCAAAAAAACCGACTATTTTGTTTTACTTTATACTCTGAAAAATCGGTTGCTAGACACCTCTAGAAAATTCTCACCAAATATGAGCTTTTAATTTTGATAAAAAAGGTTCTCCGCTTTACAATTTTCTATTTTTTCCTTAGTATTAGAAACAAAAATTCATATCTCTCTGACAACTGTTTGTTAAAAAGTATATCTCCTTATATTCTTGTAGGAAATCGAACGGTCTACAAAAAAGTCTCTTACAATTTTTTCGTAAACCTCACCGTTTAAAAGATATCAAAGGTTAAAGTTTGAATATTTTAAGAGACATTTCTGTTTTGCTTATGAATTTTATAACTCGCTTACAAAAAATTTTTATGAATTGCGCAATTCACAGTTTTGTAGGAAATTAACTGCTCAACAAAAATGGTCTGTTATGATTTGTCGATTAAATTAAGCGTTTAAAAGATATTCATCGTCAAACTTCAATGCATACTAATTTTAATAGTTTTTGATGAATAATTCGAAAAAATTCAATTTAATTTATGAGTGTCACGAAAATTTATACAAATTTGAGTTCCTATTAAAAGAGAAATGTTTTGAACTATTTATCTCGTTTTTGTTTTAGTGCATTATTTCTAACTCAGAGTCAATGATTTATTAAATTTTGAAAAAAATAACGTTTTCGTTATGAATTAAATATGAAAAGTATTGATTTTAAAGAAAAAAAAAATGTTCAATTTTTTATTAAAGATATTATTAAAATAAAAAAATTTTAAATAAATTTTCGAAAGGGAAACTTTTATAAGAGTTACTCTTACGATAGAAACTCAAATTTGTATAAATTTTCGTGAAACTCATAAATTAAATTGAAATTTTTCGAATTATTCATCAAAAACTATTAAAATTAGTATGCATTGAAGTTTGACGATGAATATCTTTTAAACGCTTAATTTAATCGAAAAATCATAAGAGACCATTTTTGTAGAGAAGTTAATTTCCTACAAAACCATGAATTGCGCAATTCATAATTATTTTTTGTAAGCGAGTTATAAAATTCATAAGCAAAACAGAAATGTCTCTTAAAATAATCAAACTTTAACCTTTGATATCTTTTAAACGGTGAGGTTTACGAGAAAATTGTAGGAGACCTTTTTTGTAGAGCGTTCGATTTCCTACAAAAATATGAGGAGAGATACTTTTTAACGAACAGTTGTCAAAGAGATATGAATTTTTGTTTCTAATACTGAGAAAAAAATGGAAAATTGTAAAGCGGAGAACCTTTGTATCAAAATTAAGAGCTCATATTTGGTGAGAATTTTCTAGAGGTGTCTAGCAACCGATTTTTCAAAGTATAAAGTAAAAAAAAATAGTCGGTTTTTTTGACCCACCCTAAGGTACATGTTATTCTTAACACTTTAAACGCTAAAAAAAGCTAAATTTCTTCGGACGTTTTTTTGAATATCACTGAAGCAAAAGCGTATTCCGCTCCGTTAATGAGCGTTCTTAGAGTTTCGACATGCTGCGGCGTTTTCCTGGTGGCACCTTAATAGAGCTTCCTCCCAGTTATTTTTCATGCTGCCGATTTTGACAGATGAAGTTGAAAATATTTGCACGGCTGCTGCTGGCTTTTTGAGGTTAGATTTATCGTGTGTCATGTGATTTTTCTTTGTAAAGAAGAAAATTTTATAAAAATGGTAGATTTAAATGTAAAATTACTCGCTACATGGATTGACAATTTTATTCGTTTTAAATATTTGGGTAGCGTCTATTCGCAAAAGTGACGTCAAATTTTTTCCTGTCGCTGGAATTTCGCGGCAGACGTGCTGCTGCAGCATGTCAAAGCTCTGAGAACTTTTTTTTATAAATTGCAACGATTTGGAGGTTTCCTAACAACCCGTCCTTTCAACAACACAGTCACTTGTTTCTCCAATGGCATATTAAACTATTCTTTTCAGCTTTTCCTTTTATTGGAACTCTTGCAATAACGTACACTTCCATAATACGCTGTAGTATTTTCAAAATTGTTAATATATCTTCTTAATGTTTTATATCAATAGACATCTGGATATATTCAATTTAAAATACGTTCTGATAGATAACGGCTACTTCTGCCTTTCAAGCCGTAAAAAATTATTTTTCTTTTGGATAAAATTGCATACAAGAAGGAAATGTCAAAGACTGAAGTCAGATTTTCACCTAGGTAAACTTTTTATCGGACCTTATCAATCGTATCTAGTATGCTCACGGGTCGGATCAAAGTAGCCATTACCGGGGGCATGCAAAAATTAGATTTTTTAAAAACTCCTTTTTCAAGTAAATTGGCACTTGTAAGATTAAATAATCACAATATAAGATTAAATAATCACAATCTAAGATTAAATAATCACAACAATACCGGTTTTTAAGGATTATATTCATCAATAACAGTTCGCACAAAGATAAAAAATACACCGTACACAATCACGTTCACCATCCAACAACTGTCCCACAGGGTCGTACTTTTACTTCAAATTCTTAGGTAAAATTGAGTCATTACATATTTTAAACTATTGTTCACCAAGCGGAATGTCATGTCGACGCTGTTATTACTCAAAGAGAGGTCATGGTCCATGACTCATGGAGAGTTTTTTTTTTTTTTTGAAAATAGTTACTTTTTCAAAAAACGAATAATTAAAAAAAAAACAAAATATTTTAATATTTATTTTACCCCGCCCCACAAACCAAAAATAATCCCATCCGAGAACTTTGTGTAAGGTTGTGGAGTCGTAGTCACAAATTTTCCCGGAAATTATCTTTTTGGTATACGTCAATATTTTATTAATAAAAGTGAAAAACTAGAAATATAGAAAAAGACTTAATTCTGGCAATTGGCGAATTGTTGAGTGTCTTTCTGGAAGAAGACTTTTTTATATAAATCGATTCTGGGTCACTTATATAATTATGGATCATCTAGATGTATCTACACGAAAAAGTAAAACAAAAATATCCAGCCGTTTGTGCTTTATTGGCAAAAAAAGGATCACGTGACTGGAATTTATGCTTTAAAACCTTTGATTAAATAAACCAATTCAAATGGTTTTTATTATTTCATTATATGTGCAAAAACAGAAAACAATTAAAAAAAACTTAATTTTTTTAAATTTAAAAAAATATTTTTTTTATTTTTTTTCTGAAAATATGTATACTTTTTTTTAAATAAAACCGTCTTTTGTTTTTTATATTAAGTATCGTTATGGAAAATTCATTTCACTTGGCTTAATTAATAAAAAGATACCCAGGTCACGTGACCCTTTATTGCGAATAAAACACTGCTCGATAATTTTTTTAATTTTTTCTATAGATCCATAGGTGACTCATAATAGATTCTTAGTGGCAATAGTTTTTAAGCTAAATCAAACAGGCACTGTTTTTTTAATTATTCGTTAATCGAAAAAAAAAATAAAAAATTGTTTCTTTTTGCGAAAAACTAATAATTAAAAAAAACATTTTTTTTTTATTTTTCTACCCGGCTCCATTTCTACCAAAAATAACCCCATCCGAGAACTTTGTGTAAGAAACCTATCGTCTAAATTTTAAATATTTAGCTCAAAGCGTTCTCGAGTTATCGTGGTCACAAATTTTACGGATTTTTTTTTGTATAAAAACGTCAAGAAACGTTTTGCGTTTTGCGTTTTTATTGCACAGTGCCTGTTTGAAATGATTTAGTTTAAAAACTATTGCCACTAAGAATCTATTATGGTCACACGTGGATCTTCTATAAAAAAAATTAAAAAAATCCGGGCTCCCAGATTAAAATAGTGATTTTTTTTAAGGATTTCAGGACATTTTTTTTCTGAAATTTAAGGACTTTTTAAGGACTTTTTAAAATAATTTATAAAATGTTTAAGGTAGTATAAATTAAACGATTAAGGTAAACAGTTTTATTTTTGTCATTTTTTAATGGCAATGCTCTAGGAAACATAGAATAGATTTTCCACAGCTTGACCTTGGTTATTTGCGAGATTTAACAGTAGGAGTGTATCAGGTAAACTTGTCACCATCATATATTCAAGACAAACTGCAAAGGGACGGGGATGAAGAACTCCAGATTGACATGTTACGATATGACAACAACCTTATAAGAATAAGACACAAAACACCAGTTTTTTTGTCCTATAGCAACAAGGACAGCAGCTTCGCTGCTGCTGTTATCATAAAAGCGCCGCTAGTTGGAGCCTCAAATATGCGTGACGTCTTTAACATATATTAAAAGTTTAAATAAGACTATACAAGGATTTGATTCTGGATAGGGAGTTTTTTTTTTAATTAGTATTGAGTTAAGTAACCCATGAATGCCAATGCACGTCCATTAAAACCCAAATAATTTCATAAATACCCATACACACCCGTAACTAAAGTTTGGGTAAACCTATGCACATCTATAAATACTAAAAAAATACATTAAAACTTATAAAAACCCATAAATAACCATACACACTCACACTACCTTTGCACATCCATATATACTATACAAACCTATAAAACCCCGTAAAAAAAATCCATAAATAATACATAGATACCCATACATACCTACCTATAACCATAGCTACCCATTTGCATCGATAAATACTAAATAAATCCATTGGAACTAATAAAAACTCATAAATACCCATAAATACCCAAAACAACCCATACAAACCTACAAAAATTAATAAAAATGCACATAACTATTAACACAGAGAAAATAAATACTACACACATTGATTAAAACCCTCACAAATCCACATACATACACCTGGATGCAACGACACTTCCCATATACACTCAAAAATAGTAAATAAAAGATACCCAAATACACTAACTTGCCTTTAAATATTATATAAACTATTAACCGCTCATTTAAAATTATAAAAACACACATACACACCGATAAACAAGTAAGTACCTATATAATCGTCTAGATTGTATGGTCTTTAAATGACCATAGCGGCCAAACGGCACCATAAATTTTTTTGTGCCCATGGAGACTTTTTTTCAGGAGGTCATGCTCTATAACATACTAAAATTTGAAGCAATTTAACCGAGGGCCATTTCCCATAAGGTATGTGCCATGTCCTTTCGAGTCAATCGTATAATTCGTTCTTGAGTTATCGTGTCCACAAAAAACGTGACATTTTGGAAAATTCGAAACTACCTATTCTAGCGCAGGCGCTGTGAATAGTATAATAATGAGACTCCTTTTTTATTGAAGCTGTTTTTTCAATCTCGGCTTAGCGTACCAATTCATTAAAAATGATAGAATATTTACTGTATGTTATTTATATAAATTCTTATAAATAAACATCTTAAAATTTAAAGAAGTTATATAATGACCTATTTTATAAAAAAAGCATTCAACCAAGAAAATATGTTTAAAATGATCAAAATTTGCGTTACGTAATACTTGAACGTTCCCTTACCACTTGACAGCTCAATTTCGCCGTTTTCCTTTTTTTTAGAAAGATTGGTTTATTTGATCTTTTTCTAATTCCTGGTGTTTTTTTGATGTAGCATGTGATGTTACAGCTGCATATCCCTAGGCTTGCCATTTTTTTTCTGAAAATAAGGAACTTTTTTTTTTTAAATACGGAAAATTTTGCCATATTTTTTTTGAAAATACGTAGGCTTCCCATTTTTTTTTGTTGAAAAAACGGACAAATATGTTTTTGTATAGTTGAAAGGAAGGATTAGATTAAGGGGGTGACATTCCTTATAAGGATAAGTACTAGCCAATTATAATTACCAGCGGTTATGCGTGTCCTTAAATATGCCTCAGGTAAAGTTTTACATTCCTAAATTACAATTACAATTTAAAGTTTATAAAAATACAAGAAACTAGCGTCGCAGACAATTTTTTTTTTAATACAACGCGTCGGCTCAACAAAAAATAAAAAAACGTTTCTAATAAAGCCAAAGGCGAAAATTTTTACAAATTTAGCTTGGGTTTTTTACAATTTTGGATAAAAATTATGGTCTATTTTAATTTTAAATCTTACAGTTTAAAATTTAAAAAAATGCAAAGAACTGTGGTGTCGCAGGCGGAAATTTTTACGAATTTAAAGCTTATGTTTGACAAAAGTTTTACAACAAAAAAAAAACGTAAAAAAGTTAAATGTTACAACAAAGAAGGGCTTTTATTTTAATTTTAAAGCAGTTTTACAATTTCAAATTCTACAAAAATGTACAAAAGCTCTTGCGCCACAGGCAAGTTTTCTCTACAGATTTAAAGGTCCAGCTATGCTCTACTTGGGCCCGCAAAATATACTTATTTTGTACCTTTTCTTAAAAAAAAAAACTAGAAGCCTAAGAAAAAGCGCCGCAGGCGTTTTTTTTTCTTAACTTTACATACATTTGCTTAAATTTTTACGTTTAATTTATGTTAAAAGTTTGGACAAAATACGGACAAACGTTTAAATACGGACATAAATTTTAGTACGGACAGACTACTAAATACGGACTTATGGCAAGCCTACATATCCCATATTTTCAATTCTAAAACCGACTTGCGCATCACCAAGATGGCTGGAGTATAACTTCCAGCGCATCACACAAATGAATACACTTTGCGTGCGCATGCGAAAAGAGACATCTAGTAGCAACAGCTTTCTAAATTTATAGTGATAGTTTACAAGAAAAACACTAGATGTCGATTTGCTATACAAAAAATATTCTCTTAACGATTTATGTTATTTTATTTATCAAGTGACTTGTTTCCAGTCTTGACAAGACATCAACCAAGGGCCAGATTTAAGGATTTTAAGGACAAATTGCTTTTTTCATGGACAAATTACCCAATTTAAGGATTTTTAAGGATTTAAGGAGCCCTGAAAAATCTATCGAGCAGTGTTTTGTTCGCAATAAAGGGTCATGTGACCTGCGTATCTTTTGATTAAATAAGCCAATTGAAATGAATTTTGTATAATACTACTTAATATACTTAATAAAATAAAAAAAGTTACATATTTTCAGAAAAAAATAAAATACCTATACATTTTTTTAAATAAAAAAAATAAGTTTTTTAAATTAAATTGTTTTCTGTTTTTGCACATAAAATGAAATAATAAAAACCATTTTGACTTGGTTCATTTAATCAAAAGTTTTAAAGCATAAATGCCAGTCACGTGACCAATTAACAAACGGCTGGATATATTTTTTTACTTTTCGTGTAGATGATCAATAAGTGACCCAGAATCGATTTATATAAAAAAGTCTTCTTCCAGACAGATACTCAACAATTCGCCAATGGCCAGGATTAAGTCTTATGCGCATGGGTTATTTTCCTATTTTTCTACTTTTATTGACATTTTATACCAAAAATATAATTTCAACCTTACACAAAGTTCTCGGATGGGATCATTTTTTATTTTTGGGGCGGGGTAAAATAAATACAAAAATATTGTGTTTTTTTAATTATTCGTTTTTTAAAAAAGAAACAAAAAAAAACAAACTCTCCATGAGTCATGGACCATGACCACTCAGTGAGTAATAACGGCGTCG
>CAUEHQ010000003.1:117025-138647 GCA_958510825.1 Brachypterus glaber
GTTTTTATTGCAAGTAAATTAAGTCATTTCGTTTGACTTAGCAATGTGAATTAATTTCTTTTTTTTGCTCTAACTTTTTCGTTTTTAATAGCAAGGACAATTTAATATTTAAAGTAAGTAAAAAAATACAAAATTAATTATAATCACAAGTTTTAAACGTCACGTGACCTTTTATTGCGAATAGAAAACGATTGGCCAGGCAGATTTTTTTTTGGTAAAAGTAATACCCAGCCACCTTCTCAAAATACCATAAAATTAAAGGACATGGCACATACCTTATGGGAAATGGCCCTCGGTTAAATTGCTTAAAATTTTGGTATGTTATAGAGCAAGACCTTCTGAAAAATAGTCTCCATGGGCACAAAAAAATTTATGGTGCCGTTTGGCCGCTATGGTCATTTAAAGACTATACAATCTAGATGATTATATAGGTACTTAAATCGTTGTTTATCGGTGTGTATGTGCTTTTATAATTTTAAATGAGTGGTTAATAGTTTATATAATATTTAAAGGGAAGTTAATGTATATGGGTATCTTTTATTTACTATTTTTGGGTGTATATGGGCAGTGTCGGTGCAACCAGGTTTAGGTAGGTGGATTTGTGAGGGTTTTAATGGATTTGTGTAGTATTTATTTTGTATGTCTTAATAGTTATGTGGATTTCTATTAATTTTATGTGGGTTTGTATGGGTGGTTTTGGGTGTTTATGGGCATATTAATAATTATGGATTCGTATGGGCTTTAATGAGTTTGTGTAGCATTTATGAGTATATATGGGTGGTTATCAGTGTGTATTTTTGTTTTTCACTGGCTTTGATGCATATTTTTTTGGGTTTGTATTTATGGACTTGTATGGATTGTGATGGGTTCATATAGTATTTATGGGTAGTTATACGTGTATTTTTAAATTTTTATTAGTTTAAATGGATGTATGGGTGCAAATGAGTAGCTTTGGGTATTTATGGTTTTTATGGGTTTCGATGAGTTTTTATAGTATTAATGGATGGCAATAAGACAATCGTTATTCCATTGTTAATGCTATATACTATATGGTTTTGTATAAGCCATTGGTGTATTTAATGGGGGAAAATGAGTTAGTGGGTGGGGGCTTTAACGTTTTCAAAAAACTGTGTCAAGTAATACTTGAACGTTCCCAAAAATGTGAATAAAATAAAAATTCACACGCATACTACGTCGGAAGTTTTTTGTTTTAATTTCTTATCGATTAACTTTTATACCTATATAATTTTTTTCGACTATTAAAAAAAACACAATTATTGTACTGTTCGGTTTAATTGTTCTTGTGGTTTAAGAGTGCTTCGCTGCTGCTGTTATCAAAAAACCGCCGCTGGTTGGAGTGACTTAAATATGCGTGACGTCTTTAACATATATTAAAAGTTTAAATAAGACTATACAAGGATTTGATTCTGGATAGGGAGTGTTTTTTTTAATTAGTTTCGAGTTCAGTAACCCATGAATGCCAATGCACGCCCATTAAAACCCAAACAATTTCATAAATACCCATACATATCCGTAACTTAAGTTTAGGTAAACCTATGTAAATCCATAAATACTAAAAAAATACATTAAAACTTATAAAAACCCATAAATAACCAAACACACTCACACTACCTTTGTACATCCATATATACTAAACAAACCTATAAAACCCCGTAAAAAAAATCCATAAATAATACATAGATACCCATACATACCCATCTATAACCATAGCTACCCATTTGCATCGATAAATACTAAATAAATCCATTAAAACTAATAAAAACTCATAAATACTCATAACATTGGTTAAAGAAGAGAATACTTAGTCACTGCTCATAAATACCCAAAACAACCCATACAAACCCACAAAAATTAATAAAAATGCACATAACTATTAACACATAGAAAATAAATACTACACACATCCATTAAAACCCTCAAAAATCCACATACATACACCTGGGTGCACCGACACTGCCCATATACACCCAAAAATAGTAAATAAAAGATACCCACATACACTAACTTGCCTTTAAATATTATATAAACTATTAACGACTCATTTAAAATTATAAAAACACACATACACACCGATAAACAACGATTTAAGTACCTATATAATAATCTAGATTGTATGGTCTTTAAATGACCATAGCGGCCAAACGGCACCATAAATTTTTTTGTGCCCATGGAGACTTTTTTCAGGAGGTCAAGCTCTATAACATACTAAAATTTGAAGCAATTTAACCGAGGGCCATTTCCCATAAGGTATGTGCCATGTCCTTTGGATTATTAAAGAGCCCAAATAAATCGTAATTTTCATAATTGTTATTTTTTTTTATTTTCTTTTACTTAAATAAAGCGTTAGGGAATTTTCATAATATTTATATAATTTTCTTTGGTAATGTAGGAGTTTGGCAGCATACTAAACATTTTTATAAAATTAATATGAATTTGTTAACTTATTGTACCCGGCTATGCATTTTGATGTCACGATTCGCTAAAATCCAATGTCTAATTATTATTAATGGAAACTCAAAAAATATTTAAAGTTAGAAATAAGTCTAACTAACGTTAGATTTATGTATTTGATAACTTTTTTGTCAAACGTTAGTTTTTAACGTTACATTTGTATATTTTATTTTTGTATAACGTTAGAGAAAAAGCATAAAAATGTCACTAATCTAATGTTAAGTTAGATTTATGTACTTTTCTACCAGGACAAAAGTTTTTTACTTTTTTTTTGTTTTTGAGCTAGAACTCCACACGTGCATTTTTTTAGCATACCATAACAACATTTCTATATACAGGGTGTTTACGGTCTTCTGGCAATAATTTTAAGGGTGGGTTTATTACTGCATTTTAAAACAAAAATTCCAACAAAAAAAATGTTTTACTCAAAAAATAAAAACGTAAAAAAATACCTTCTTTTGGTTTACATATTAAAAACTTTTGACGACTGCTGACCATGCTGGTACAATAAGTGTTCGAAGTTTCCCCCACCATTCTCGATACACAGGTGGGCCCGCCGTAACAATGAATTCATGGCACGTTGGATACTACCATGTTGCCGTATTTGTATTTTAGCCGCCTCGACGCGATTTATAAGTTCCTGCAGGTTTTGTGGTTCAGCTTGCCCTGCAGGGTACACTATAGCCTTTATAAAACCCCACAGATAAAAATCCATGGGATTTAGATCAGGAGATCGAGGGGGCCAAGACCTAACTGCTCCTCTGCAATCCAACGATTGTGATAATTCTGGTTCAAATGGTTGCGTACACGGTGGCTAAAGTGACAACCGGACAACCATCATGCATGAACCACATACTTCTCCTAACCGCCAGAGGTACTTCTTCCATTAAAATATTTATGTCATTTTCTAAAAAATTTAAATAGGATTCAGCATTTAGCCTATCGGGTAGAATATGCAGCCCAAGGGTCATGACCCTTTGAAAAACTACCTGTATTGTTTATAGCTAATGTATTTTTATTATCAGTATCAAGAAAATTCTATTGTTTAGTTTTAACCCGACATTCGGCGGTGATAGATTATAATTTTGGCGTTTTTGGCGTGTCTTCTTTTTAATTGCGATTCATTTAGACTTTTGTGTTTTTATACAATATTTTATGTTATGAAGACTTTTTTAGTTAATACTTAGTAGTAGTAGTAGTAGTAAATTTTTGGGTTGGCCAAAGCCGGACAACTAGGTCATTTCTGGCCCTTTTTGTCACCCCAGGCAATCCCAGCCATTTACTAATTTGAGTCCTCCTTGAACCTGCCCGTCCTTTCAATAAAGGTCAGGATATTGGCCCAGGGGAGATCTCTTAGTTCCTCTTGGTTGAGTCTTTGAGTTTCAAAGACTTGCAACCTGATCCTGTCGTATCTGACGCACTCGGCTAAGTAATGAGAGGATGTTTCATCCTCTCCGCACTCTGGGCATAGCGGACTCTCTAGAATCCGCATTGTTGCCAGGTGCTTCCTTAGCCTGCAGTGGCTCGTGAGGACCCCTACAAGTTGTCTGAGTGCCGTTATTCCTTTTTCCAGCAACCAGTCGGTCTTTGATTTGCTTGGGCCAGCCAGGAAGTCCCTAGCTTGCCGGCAACCGTCGACCGCCCTCCATTGCTCCTTTAGCTTCTTATAAGCCCACTCGTCGAGAGCGGTCTTTACCTGCTTACTTGTAACCCCCAATATAGGTTCCGGCCCCGTGCAGGCCATCCCTGATCCGAGTCTTGCAAGTTCATCTGCCTTCTCGTTTCCGGGAATTCGACTATGGCCCGGTACCCATACCAGTTGAACGTTTTTGGTCCTTGCTAACTCTTCCAAGGCTTCTGCACACTCCCTGACTAGGAGTGACCTAGTGCTGGGATTGCACAATGCCTGTAGAGCGGCTTGACTGTCCGAGCAGCTGTATATATCGTGCCCCCGGTGCTGCCTTATTTCCTTGCAATTTGCCGCCTCCTGTATGGCATAGACCTCAGCCTGGAAGACAGTGGAAAAGCGGCCAAGTGGAAAACTCTTTTGCAAATCCAGGTCCTCCACGAAGAGTCCTGCCCCAGAGCTTTGGATGCCTTCCATACGCGAGCCGTCTGTATAGCACACCAACGCGTTTGGCGCAAATTGTATTTCTTTCTTTTCCCATTCCTCCTTTGTCGGAATCCTGAGAGAGAAACTTCTATCGAACTTTAATCGGTCCTCTGCTTTAATCACTCTAATACTACTAATTGGGATATCCCTTTCGGAGATATCAGCGATTTTGCCATGACCGTAGTTCGCCTTCCCGCCCATCCAACTACCAGAGTCCCTAAGTCTGAGAAAGCTAGCCATTGCCTCCTTCTGGATCCAGATGGAGAGTGACGGCAGTCCCAGTAGGACCTCTAGAGCAGCTTGGGGTGTTGTCCTTATTACTCCGGTGATTCCAAGACTAGCTAGTCTTTGGATTTTCCCCAGGTTCTGAGAAATTGTGGTTTTCCTAACACTAGGCCACCAGACCACTGAGCCATACTGGACTCTTGGCCTTATAACCGCTGTGTAGTGTTTTTCCGTACATTCTGGGAGCCCTAAAATCCTCTATGTTCCTTCTTTTGGTGAAGAGTATTAGCTCGGTTTTTGCAGGGTTTACCGATAGGCCGTTGTCTCTACACCAATCCTTAATGATTCGACATGCCGTTTGCATTAGTCCGCATATGGTGTCGAGAAACTTTCCCATGATCAAAACCGTTCCGTCATCTGCGAAAGCCTGCGCATAAAATCCTGCAGCTGTTAGCCTCTCTAGTAAGCCGTCCATCACTAAGCACCATAAATGGGGGGAGAGGCAACTGCCCTGAGAGCAGCCCCCCGTCACCCCGATGCTGAGCTGACAGCCTTCCTGTGAGGCAGTGACATTCCTCTCCTCAAGCGCCGACCTAACCCAGCTGATCAGCGCCGTTGGAGTGCCCCTGGATTGTAGCGTAGCACAGATAGTTGACGTTCTAGCTTTGTCAAAAGCCCCTTCAACATCAAAGAATAGAGCTAGTGCCCATTCTTTGTGATGTAGCGCCTTTTCAGCCTTTCGCACAATGGCGTGGAGGGCCGAGTCAGTCGACCTCCCTCGCCTATATGCGTGTTGATTCTTGTGGAGGGGATGTCTTGACAACACCTCCTCTATCAAGTATCTGTCAATAATCCTTTCCAACGTTTTAAGAAGGAAGGATGTTAAGCTTATTGGTTTGAAGGATTTAGCTGTGGTGTAGTCTCTCTTCCCTGCCTTGGGAATGAAGATAACACTAGCCTTCCTCCATTCTTTGGGAACGTATCCTAGTGCTACAGAGGCCCTAAAAATCCTTTTTACCGCAGGGGTTAGGACTTTCAGGCCTCTCTGCAGCAACATCGGAAAAATTCCGTCTGGACCTGCGGCCTTAAATGGTTTGAACTTATTCACTGCCCATGCGATAGAGTTGTCCGAAATGACTCTGTCTGCTAAAGTCCAGTCCACAGCTGGGATCTGGTTTGCATCCTGAGCCATCCGTTCATTCTCTTCACCTGGAAAGTGAGTCTCCAGTAACAGTCTCAGCGACTCTTCACTGGATGTGGTCCAGGTACCATCTGCCTTTTTTGGTGCACCAATGGTTTTATTAGACTTACTGCCTAAAACTCTTAGTAGCCTTGCAGAATCTGACAGGGACTCCATGTCCTCGCAGTATTTCCTCCAGCTGAGTCTTTTGCTACGTCTAATTTCTCCCTTAAATTCCCTTTTTACGTCCCTATAGTTATCCCAGGCCGATTCGGTTCCTTCGGAAGAGGCACGGTTGTAGGCCTGCCTGCACCTCCTTTTAAGGAGTTCAAGCTGGTCATTCCACCATGGAACCTTGCGGGCCTTTTCCTCTCTCAGAGGACAAGCTTCCTCGTATGCTGAGACAACCCTGGTATTGAGACGTGCAACTTCTTCATCGAGCTGGTATCTGGTGAGTATGTCACCGTCTGGTTCCGTTTCCTCAGGTCCTAAATGGAAAACATATTTTTCCCAATTTGTGGACCTGGGGTTACGTTTCCTGACCGGTTCCAATTTATCAGACTTTAGCCAAAATCCAACCATTCTGTGGTAGACGTTGCTATGTCCGACGTCACCCTCAAGTCCGATATCAGTTCTACTATATCATTCGATACCATAGTTATGTCAATCACCTCCTTGCGTATGCGATTGACAAACGTTGGTTCCGTCCCTCTGTTCATAATCTCTAGATTGGTGGACATTAGATACCCTAACAGGGTATCACCCCTGTCGTTGGTATCAGTACTCCCCCACACCGTGTGATGTGCGTTCGCGTCGCAACCAATTATTACTGGTAGGCGCTGTTCATTCGCGAAGTTGACTAGGTTAGTCAATTCCCTGGTGGGGATCGGACCCTTATACGGCAAATATAGACTACCCACCACCACCTTATGACTAGTGCCTCTAACCTTATGCTCCAGGATCGCCGCAGTGAGGTCCCTGGTGCCCAGCTGAGGAAGTGGAACCATGCTGAGCTCCTGAGATGCCATGATGCAGGACCTTGTGTGCTCACCTTCTTTGCCGACTAGGATGTTGTAGCCGGCAGCCCCTAACCCTCTAACCTGGTCTCTGTAAACATATGGTTCCTGGATTAATACGATCGATCCTTTAACTCCGGCGAGGTTGCGGACCAGCTCAGCTGTCGCTCCCTTGCTGTGTTGAAGGTTGATCTGGCTTACCCTTATGTCTTCCATGATGGGGTCATTCACAGAAGACGGACGTGGCAATTCACCTGGCGCTCCGCGTTTTGCTACCCGAGGCGGGCGGCTCGGAACTGTTGGACTGGTTCCAGCTTGCGATTCTCCTTACGGGGACTTGCAAGCATTCCCAGCTCAACGTCCAGTTCCTAGCCGCCAATCCTCGTATAGCATCGTGGGAGACCATAAATACCAGGAATTTGGATTTTCACTGGTCCCGACGTGCTCCCAGTTTGCTACGCCGAGTCCTCTATTTTGGAAAGTCAAAAGCGCCTTAATTTCCTCGATAGGCTCTAGGTCCTCTACCTTGAGTAGGAAGCCAATCCTTTCTGGCCAAGGCGTATCTTTAGACCTTACTGGGCGGAAAGAAACTCCACCCAGCTGCGGAATGGTCCAGCTTCCTACCAGCCAGTCCACCGTTGGCAGGTCGCACGCGGAGATGATGAACCACTCCGGAAAAACAATTCCGGAGCCCTCCATCGAGAGAGGTGGCGCGGTTTGCTCCTCTTCAGAACCTTGCCGCGCCAACCTCCTCATTTCCGCGCACAGACTGCCTCGGATGTGCTGGCCTTCCTCCTTAGAGACACTACCATTCTCCCTGTCCGACGTGACCACCACCTGAAGTTCCTTTTTCGAGGAGGCTTTTGTTGGTGGCACGTCTAGATGCACCCGGCTTTGGTTCGCTCGCCGGACCTTTGGGGGAGGGTTCGTTTCGGTTTGCACCTAGCGTTCCTTCCCCAGAGGGTTGCCCGGGATTGTTCCCTTTGCCGGTGGGAGTGGTACTGCTCCACCTCTGCCTTTTGTTCTTCCTAGCCGGAGGAGTTTCCTTCTCCGGTCTCTGTCTCTTTTTGTCGGCAGGAGGGAGATCCCGGGAGGCTTCTCCTTCCGGTTTCTCACCCCTAACCGACGCCGGAGCCGTCGGAAGAACAACAGGTTCCTTCTTGGTCCTTTTGGCGCTTCTCGCGGTGGGACTTTTAGTTAATACTTAGTTAAGTTACAATTTTTTAGTTTAGTTTTTATGAGATTTAGTGCTATTTAGCTATAAACAATACAGGTAGTTTTTCAAAGGGTCACTACCCACCAATATAAGCTTATAAGCTTACTGACGCTGTTTACTGTTTTATGTTGATTTAATTAATTTATTTTCCCTAATTTTTGTCTACTCAAATAGAAAAAATATTCTAAAGTACTCGTTTCATTATACTGTCGGAAAACTATTAAAAAACTCGCCAATCGACTCGTTTTTTAAATAAATTTATAAATTTATATATTCTTTTAGCGTCTAACCTCTTGATTCATTAAATTAGCATTATTTTTTTCTAAATGTACATTTATTTTATCATAAATATTGAAAATTAAAACCAATAAAATTATTTTTGACTCTATCATGATTTTAAAACAGGTCTGGCAACGTCGCTTTTTTTACATATTTGTTAAAACACAACTGCTGATAGCCCGCTATGTACCAGTGACCATCAAACAATTTTTGTTATTTTTTGTTTTAATTAATATCTCTCTTAATATTAATATTTAACCAAGGGTATATAAGAAAAAATAACTTTATTTTTGATGGACTATCATCCCCTAAAATTATTGCCAGAAGACCGTAAACACCCTGTATATATATAAAGGGTGAGTTTTTAAAAGTGTTACAAGGGAATATCTCGAAAACAACCTAATTTTTTTTTGTGAAATTTTGATAAAGTAATAGGGAGGCGGGGGACACATTTAAACATATTTTTGACACCTACCCCCCTCCCTATTTTGAGGGGCGGGGGGTAACTTTGAATTTTTAAATGGGATGATGTACTTTTTTTATAAAATTCGAATCTACGTAAAAAATAAGGTATGTATCCAAAAAAAAATTGATTTGCTTTTTAGGTTATGGAGTTATGATTAATTAAATTATATTATACAAAAAAATATTAACAATTAAATTTCAACTAATTTATCGTCCGTCATGTTTGAGCAATTATTCAAAATGTCCCCCTTCAACTTCCAAACACTTTCTCATTCTTTTTCTAAATGAATTTCTTACACTCTCCAACATTTCAGGTGTCGCTAATGAGCAGGCTATGCGGATTCTGTTTTTCATATCATCTAATGTTGTAGGTGCAATCGCCATCACTTTTTCCTTTATAAAACCCCAAAAGAAATAATCAAGGGGGGTCAAATCCGGGGACCTAGCAGGCCAGTTAACCGGACCAGCTCGACCAATCCACCTGTTTTCAAAAATTTCATTCAAACGATTACGGGCCTGTACTGCATAATGGGGTGGAGCTCCATCCTGTTGAAACCACATGTCAGGGTTTATATTTTGGTTTAATAGTTGGGGTAAATGGTTCCTTAAAAAATCAGTATACATTTCTCCATTTAAATGCCCGTCAAAGAAATGCGGACCAATAACTCTATCCCCGATTATACCACACCAGACATTAAGTGACCATTGATGTTGATTTGGCCGAGTTCTTAGCCAGTGGGGATTTTCCGCCGCCCAGTAGTGTATATTGTGTCTATTTACCTTTAAGAAAACAAGAAAAAAAAAATAATTTCTACTGATAAGGGATAACTTAAAATCGTACCTGCCCACAATTATGAAAAGTAGCTTCGTCAGAAAAAATAACATGGTTTAGAAACCTGTTATTTGCTTGCATTTGTCCAGTGATCCAATTGGCCAATTGCAAAATGCAACGCGATTTTCAAAATCTTGTCCGTATAGCTCCTGGTGCAGAGTAATGTGATATGGATGAAATTTGTACAAGTGCAATATTTTCACAACTGATTTTTGACTGATTCCAGCATCTCTAGCAAGCCGCCTGGTACTTACATGCGGGTCAACAGCTACAGCTCCTAAAACGCCAACTGCATTATTTTCGTCAGTTTTAGTTCTCTTCCGAACTCGTTGTTTGGATTTTAAACTGCCAGTAGTACGACTTCTGGTTTCCAGCCTTTTAAATGCCATGTGAGATTTCGGATAATTAGGAAACCTCTCTGTCCTCAATAGTGGACCCCAAAATTAACAACATATCAACTTGCACATTAAAATTATTTTCCATGTTTAATTGAGCAATAAACTGAGAAATAATCGTCAAACTGTTAAAATTCTCCACTGACTTAAATTTAAAAAAACGTGTTATCATGGAATCAAATAAAAAAACAAATAAACAAAAAAAACTTCATTAGTATTTTAATCTAATAAATCATAATTCAATTACCGAAAGAGCAAATCAATTTCTTTTTTGCATATATACCTAGATTCGAATTAAAAAAAAAGTACATTATCCTATTATAAATTTCAAAATAGGGAGGGGGGGTAGGTGTCAAAAATATGTTTAAATATGTCCCCCTGCCTCCCTATTACTTCACCAAAATTTCACAAAAAAAATTTAACTGTTTTCGAGATATTTCCTTGTAACACTTGAAAAACTCACCCTGTATATATATAGAATACCGTAGTAGTTGATACCGTTTTTAGATCTCTCTACTCTATGATAGTCTACATAAATATCCGAGTTATTACGTGTTGGACAATTATGTACACAATCACGGGTAGTGTATGTACTCAGGTTGTTCCTTACATGCAAAAGACACACTAATATATACATAGAGGGGAAGGTTAAGATTTTAAGTTGACGAAAGCTTTCCCGACAGTCGTCTCTGTAACCTAAACTATTTATTACGCGTATAGCCTTCCGCTGGAGACGAAATATTCTATCGCTTGAGGTGGCATGACCCCATGCGATGAGGGCATAGCTTAGTCTGCTGTTTATGTTGGCGTAATAAACCGTTCGTAGTGTCAGTAGAAACTACTCCCACTAGATTGCGTAGGGCGTAGATGCTTGTAACTAAATTACTAGATAAAAAATCAGTATGTTTATCCCACACTAACCTACTGTCAAAGTGAACCCCAAGAAATCGAATAGAATCCGGATTAGCAAATCCACTACAATCCCTGAGGCTAAACACCATAACTTCGGTCTTTGCGGCGTTTAAACTGAGTTTGTTGGCGGCGAACCAGTCATTGGCATCTGACTGCGTCCGCAGAAGTTCGTTTTGTAGTAAGTTAAGTACTTTGTTACGCTTACGCATATTGGTGTCGTCCGCGAAGAGTACAAAGTCAGTGTCTGGAGAGCACTTATCGATGTCATTAATGTAAGCTAAAAACATAACTGGGCCAAGGACGGAGCCCTGGGCTACACCGATAAAAATGATAAGGGGCTTAGAATACCATCGATAATCACTATTTGCACACGAACTAGCATAAATGCTAACAGTAGCTTTATACTCTTCTCGGAAAAACCGTAGTATCTTAACTTTTCGATGAGTATGTAGGGGTCTACGCAGTCAAGTGCCTTTGACAAGTCGCATGAAACTGTGCCTATATAGA
The DNA here is from genome assembly GCA_958510825.1 of Brachypterus glaber. Lineage (NCBI taxonomy): Eukaryota > Metazoa > Arthropoda > Insecta > Coleoptera > Kateretidae > Brachypterus > Brachypterus glaber. The sequence goes on from CAUEHQ010000003.1 coordinate 128,638, forward strand.
GAGAAGAGTTAAAGCCCTTAGTTATGGCGCTCGGTAGCTCATTGATTGCGTCAGTTGTGGATCTACCCTCCCGTATAAATATTCATTAAACTTGGTGGGTGAAATGCTATTAGTTTTAGGGAGGATTTTTGTTGTTGTTGCTATTCACAATTTTCCAGGTTGCTTTCTGTTTGTTGTCAGATCTATCAATGTAGGCATTGTGAGCATTTGTTTTAGCTATTCTATTTCCTGTTTATATTTTAATCTGTGTTTATTGATTAAAATGGTTAGTTGTGGATTGTTATGCTGCCTTGAATACTCGGATAGAAAGTGAAGAGTTTCGCGCATGTGTTTTATATCCTGGTTAAACCATTTTACAATTGGCTTAGTTTGACCTTCATTAACAAATCTGACACGCTCAGAGAAAACAACCTGAACAGCAGCAGTGATTTTTTCCAGGAATAGATCAAGCTTAGCCTCAGTTGAAAAGTTAGTATCTGTGACAAAGTCCCAGTTTTTAGTTTTAAGGAGTTGATTTAAGTTTACCAGTCCTTCAGCAGTTATCGGTCTAGTAATGATTCTTTTTTTTGTTTTTTTATATTTGACTTTTAATTTGATGTGGTCTGAAATATGAGATTAGACAACATAGGATTCAAAATATTCCTTTGGCAAGTCAGTAAATATATTATCTATGTATCTATTCAATCTAGTGGGATCAGCTATGGTATGTATGAGGTTCTATGATGACATTAGATCAATCATATGTATAGTATTAGGGTCGTTTGTGCCAAAACAAATATTAAAATCACCATTAAATATAATGTCCCCTTTGAAGGACGATATTTTGTTTAAATGTTTTTCAAGGACTTGAAAAAATATTTCTAAATTGGTAATGGTTGAGGATCGGTACAAAGTAATTATAAGAAAATGATTTAATGATGTATTATATTGAACAGCACATATTTCACAGTGTTGCTCCACAGATAGGTTGATCAAATATTTTCTTGTGGAGCAAAACCGAGCAATATGGCTAGTAGCGTACATACATATCGTCGGCTTACAAGTAAAGAGCACTAAGTCCAAAAACATGATTTTGAGATATTGACAAATTTAACTTTCATTGTTGTTTTTTAATTTTTTTAATAATTGTTTTTGGAAAAAAACTACCGCAAATTGCAATGACATGTTTGGACATAATAATGTCTCATTTGCGGTTAAATAAGGAAAAATTGGAAAATTGAAATTATAGGAATTTTTATTGGAGCTCGAGGAACAATTTCTAACTTTTTTGTACATTTTTTTAAAACTTTTAAAATTCCAAAAATTCTTCTTAAAAACATAGCTTTAGATGTTATTAAATTTTCTGTGCAAATTTTAAAAAATCATTTATACTCTCAGCATATTACCTAGGTATTAGAGTGACAGGTGTGCAATCCGCACCTTTTGCTCTTTTACCTTTTTGTTATTTACAACAAATACAAATTTATCTTATAATGATTTTATAAAGTTTATTATTTTATCTTTTACTTTTTATGTAATATTTTATTGTTTAGTATTCCTTGTTTAACAAACAGACCATATTGTTGGTAGGAAGTTATGTATGTATTAATATATGTAATTAAATAATTCAACTAAATTTGAAAAAAGACATGGACTTAGTGCCTTTTACTTGTAGGCCCACCACGACGTTGGCTTACAAGTAAAGAGCACTAAGTCAATAAAATAATATAAAAAACAACTATTTAAAATTAAAACCCTTCTATTAATCAAACGTAATGTATAACTATAAAGTATAAAACAATTTATTTACATAAATTTTCAAAAACTAGATTTTTAAAAGAAGGCTTTGGACTTTTTGATTGTTTAAAGAACGTTTCCAAAATTAATAATAATAATTAGTATTAATTATATGAAACTGCTTACTATGCCCGAACTAAGACAGTTTTCAGAGGCCATTGGCTGTGCCGGCAAAGAAGCATCTCCTAAAGTCAATAATTATAATGAATCATTATTAATGATAAAACACTTCACCGTGCAACACCCCTCAGAAATGCACCGAGACTTTAAACTTAGTGTGAAGGTTTCAAATTTAGTTTTGAAATATTATCTGATAATAAAAAAACCAATGCAAATGAAAATTAAATTATTACCTACACATCGAAAGTACACGTAAAAAGCATTGTCATTTTACAGGTAAAGTTCTTTCTCTGTTCTGTCTCTATTCCATAAACTTTAACATAGCAAAATTTGAATGCGTTTGTCAGTACAATAAATAACGCGATATTGTATCATATAAATGATTCAAGCAATCATATTTTTATAAATTAACTCTTTTTAGAAATTTGCTTAGTGCAGAAACATTTGAAATAATCTACAAGTAAAACGCACTAAGTGCACTAAGTGACTTAGTGCCTATTGCCAGATAAAATTTTAATCAAAATCAAATTGGTGCGTTTTGTATAGTGGGTAACTCCCTTGGCAGTCCACCTAGAAGTTAGTTCGGTTTACCTATACATAGATCATCAAAAATTAATTACGTGCCATTAAATTCCTATTTTTGCAAAAAGTGACTTAGTGCCTTTTACTTGTAAGCCCACCATGGGTCATTATTTTTCGAGAGTAGCTACCTACAAGAGTGAAACCATAAATGTTTATAAAATCAGGTTCATCTTCAGTTAACCAGGTTTCAGTTACACAAACAAAACCATTGTTTAGCTCCATATTGTGAAGTAGTTGGTCTTCAAGAACTTGGGTTTTGTTGCGGAGACACTGTCTTGCGCGCCAATATTCAAATGAACATATCACAGGATATGTCATATATTAAGTCGCACATGCGCAAAGGAGTTATGTAAATTTTACGTGTACTAAAAGTAATCTGTGATAATAGAAATAGTAAACTACCAACCAACTCGTATTCTTTCCAATCCCGATATATTACAACTGGCGAACGAGGATATTTAACAACATTTTTCAAGTTGAAGGTAAAGGGCAGAAATGGCGACCGCAATTGGACAAAATTTCGGTGAGTTTGACATAAAAATTCATGATTTTCAAATTTATTATGAGCGGCTCGAACAATATTTTATTTCGAATAAAATTGAGAATGAAAAAGTCAGAATTGCAAATTTACTGAGCCAAATCGGTATCGAGTCATATACATTATTAAGAAATTTATGTTATCCGAATAAACCTAAGGATAAGACGTTTGAGGAATTATGTTACATGCTAAGGGAACACTGTTGTCCAAAATCAAATATTTGGAAGGAAAGGAAGAAGTTTTATGATATTAAGCAAGATGAATTTGAAAAAGTCAGTGATTATTATGTGAGAATCACGAGTCACAGCGTAAATTGTGGTTTTGGAAATAAATTAACGGATGTGATTAAAGATAAGTTTATGTCGGGCCTGAGAAAGGAAATTTTCGATAGAGTGATAGAAGAAAAAGAGACGAGTTTATTAGAAGAGTTGAAACAAGCAGCTACGAGAAAAGAAACAGAGAAACTTGAAAAGGAGATACATTTTACGGCGAGAAATTCGAGAAATAAGCAGCGAATATCTGGTGCAAGACGCGGCAACCATGGAAGAGAGCAAACGAGACAGATGTCGGCGAAGCGTGCGTCTAGCCACAGCAAACATGGAAGCGGCGTCAAATGGAAAGATTTGTGACGTTTGTGCTAAATTTCATAAAAATATGCCTTGTAGGTATAGAAATTTCAGTTGTTCTGGGTGCAATCAAAAAGGACATTTAATTAAGGCTTGTAAAAACAAAAATCAATTTTGTTGAAAGGTATGTAGAAAAAGAAAACACAGAAATTTTACCATTATTTTATGTAAACAACAGTATTAATAATCAATTTCTTTTAAATATTAATATAATATAAATAATCTTGATTTAGATTTTGCTTTCGATTCTGGAAGTGCTGTAAGTTGTATAAACAAGGATGTTTATTATAAACATTATAAATATGTAAAATTAAACAAAGACAATGTTGTTTTCAAAAGTTATAATGGAGAAATGTTTGTACCAATAGGATTTATTTTAGTAAATGCAAAATATAATGATAAAAACAAAAGAATTAAATTATATGTGGTTAATGTAATTGTAATATTTTGGGTAGAAACTTCATGGAAAATTTTAATTTAAAATTTAAATTCATAAATCAAATAAATTCTTGTTCAAATGAGGTTAAAAACATTATTGAAAAATACCCAGAAGTTTTTTCTGAAAAACTGGGTAAATTTAAACATGGGAAAATATCTTTATCAATAGATCCTCATGCTGTTACTATTTTTTGTAGACCTAGACCTGTTCCACTTGCCTACCGAAAGCAACTGGATGAGCAAATCGACAAAATGTTAGAAGAAAACATCATTACATCATTAAAAAGCCCAAGCTTCAAACTGGTCCACCCCATTAGTGCCGATCATCAAGAGTGATGGGAAATTAAGAATATGTGCTGATTATCGAATAACGGTGAGCAAATATTTGAAAACCGAAGCATGGCCTTTACCGGTGATTGAAGATATTTTTGCAAAATTGCATGATGGAGAATATTTTTCAAAGTTAGATTTATGCCAAGCATACAATCAATTTGAATTGGATTATGAAGTTAAAAAATTGTTAGTTTTAGCCACACATCGAGGACTGATGGTCATTAACCGAATGCCATTTGGAATATCTCCAGCATCGTCAAAATTTCAAAAACATCTAGAACAGTTATTCATGGATATGGAAAATTTGTTTTTATGGACGATATTTTGGTCACAGGGAAAAATAAAGAGCACCACTTGGAAACTTTGGAAAAAGTAATCGTAAGACTCAAAGAAGCTGGATTAACAGTAAAGCAGGAAAAATGTGACTTCTTTAAACCAAGTGTAAAGTATTTGGGTTTTAAAATTTCAAAAAATGGACTTGAAAAAGATGACTCAAAAGTAAAAGCAATAGTAGAAGCTCCTGCACCAATCAATCAAGTGAAACAAGATCCCTGATAGGCATGTTAAATTTTTATTCTAAATTTGTATCAGATATGGCCTAAAAAAAATAAAGAAATAATGTCATCTGACATGGTTTTGACACATTTTAACCCAAATTTTGAATTAATTTTGACTTTTGATGCTAGCGAAAAAGGGATCGGTGCAGTTTTAAGTAACAGAATGACTAACGGGTCAGAAAGACCAATTTCTTTTATATCAAGACTACTCCAGGGGAGTGAGCTTAAATTTAGTGTCATTCATAAGGAAGCTTTAGCAATATTTTATGCTGTAAAAAAGTTACCATTATTTGGTAGGGAAATCTTTTGTTTTGAGGACCGATCATAGACCATTAGTGGGATGGTTTGGACCAACCAAAGGAATACCTAAAAACCATGAAAATAGAATTTAAAAATGGGCAGCTTTTTTGTCAGGATTTAATCATAAAATAGAATATTTAAAGGGAAATAAAAATTCTGTTGCAGATTATTTTAGTCGTGCTCCAATCAAGGAGATGGTGGATGCTGATGAGGACAAAAACTGTAGCTATATAAATTTCACTTCAAAAGTCCAAGAATGGCCCATAGACTACGAAAAAGTAAGAATGGAAACGAAAAACGATAAAGAATTGAAGAAAATTCTAAAATATGTGGAAAAAGACTACTGGCCAAGACATACTGAAAAATATTTAGAACCATATGTTCATCGGAGAGAAGAATTATTCGCAGAAAATGGAGTTTTAACTTCCGGTTTAAGAATAATCATCCCTAAAAATCTTCAGAAAAGTATTTTGGAAGAAATCCATGAAGGACATTTTGGTGTAAATAAAATGAAAGCTTTTGCAAGATCTTACGTATGGTGGAAAACTATGGATAAAGACATAGAAGAAGTTGCAAAAATGTGCGAACCTTGTTTGAAAAATAAACAAAGTCCCCCAAAAACCATTTTAAATAGCTGGGAACCAGAAGAGGGACCATGGGTTCGTGGTTTCTTGGGAAAATTCAAAGGAAAATTTTACTTATTAATTATTGACTCATTTTCAAAGTGGTTGGAAGCCTTTGAAATGAAAAGTATAAACACTGAAGAAACGGTTGAAAAATTGAGGGAAACCTTCGCAAGGTATGGTTTACCAAAGGTTTTAGTTTCAGATAATGGATCCTCAATAACTTCAGAAAGCTTTGAAACATTTTTAAGTAAAAATGGAATAAAACATATCAAATCTCCACCAGGAAATCAAAGATCCAATGGACAATGTGAAATAGCGGTAAAGTTATTTAAAAACAAGCTCAAAACACATTTGGACGACCCAGCAAAGCAAAAAGAAAAAATGTCAACGTTAGTGTCAAGATTTTTAATGAGAATTATAGAAACATGGAACATGCTTCATCCAAAAAAAGTCCAGCAAGAATCATGTTTGGAAGAAATTTAAGGACGAGGCTGTCAGTGGTGAAAAACAAAGAAGAATATTCAACCAATAACCATAACAAGGTAAAAGAACAACTAGTAAAGTCAGAAAAAATTCAAGAAAGAGAATATGGTGGAGTTGAGAGAGACTTGAACATTGGAGAGACCGTTATGGTGGCAGATTTTAGGAAAAACAACCAGAGAACATGGACAAAAGCCAAAGTGGAAAAACGGCTAGGAAAAGTAGTGTATTTGTGCAGACTTCCTGATGGTAAAACATGGGTTCGTCATCTTGATCAGATCCATAAAGCTGGAGGCAGGCAAGGGAATAGGCTTAAGTCTCCGGGGAAGGTCAGGAAAACAGATACAGGTATGAATAATTTGAAATTTGCTAAAGTTTGTTTTGACGAGAATGTTATTATACATGACATTCAACAAAGTTTACCAACCACAGGTAATTTAAATTTGGCCCACCCTAACGACGAAAATGCCCCTCCTATTAACGAAAATCCATTAATAAACGAAAATTCTGAGAATTTACCTCACTTTTCAAGTATTCATCAAGATAACTCTTTAAATATGATAAATAATGATCATAGTAACTCAGATATTAATATTAGCTCAAATAACTCAGAGATTTCGTTTAATAGTAAAGATTTGGTATCTGAATATGTTAATGCTAATGACTCGGTTTCTTTTTATGTTTATGTTTATGTTTGTTTATGTTTGTTTTTAACCTCGTACTATTCTACTTAATTAAGCATCCCCTAAGTCCAGGACTTGTGTGGGCTAGTATTAGAGGGAACCACCGGCTTTAATTGACTTTCGAACCAATATATCTAGGGAGTACGCCTTCGCCAAATTTCAATTATTAATTAACTGAAAAAGGCAATCGGCGCCAGTGAGGTTTGAACTCACGATCATTAGATCAGTGTCAGGCTATATCGATGCCATTGACCACTGAGCTAAATCTCCCATATTTAAAAAGAAACATAGAAAAAAACAATTTATGTGATTCTAGTTTTAATAGTGACATAGAGGTTCCAAGGACTGCAAAATTTAAAGAATTTATGAGGGATAGTTTGGGAGAAAAATCGGTTAAAACAAAAATTGTTAAAATACCCGAGAAAGAGGGTGAGTAACAGTCTCATTACAAATCTTGAAAACCTGGAAAAATCTCTGTCAAGAAACAGTAAATAAAAATACATATTAATTTTTATAAAAAGTATATTGTCAAAATATAAATATAAAAAGTGTACAACACTATTTACCATGTATTAGATCAATGCACAATATTAAAAACATGTTTTCAGTAAGATTTAACTAGTAAGTCATTTTCACAATGAAGTTAAAATAAATAATAAAAGTTATAAAGTTTTACAAAAAAATATATATAATATAAAAATATATAAGTTAAGTTTACTAATAAAACAAAAAAATATTATTACAGAAAAAAAAATGACTTAAATAATTCAATTTTATACTAAGTACTAAATGATATTTTTATTACATAATAAAATAAACGAAAAAGAAATATTGTACATTTATCTAACGGTGGAGGTGTCGTGTCATATATTAAGTCGCACATGCGCAAAGGAGTTCCTCTTGGAGAACGCCTAGATTAGAATGATGTCGTGTAGAAGCGTCGCTGTATTATTTATGTAAATATTACGTGTAGTAAAAGTAATCTGTGATAATAGAAATAGTAAACTACCAACCAACTCATATTCTTTCCAATCCCGATATATTACAGACACTGAATGTTAATGTGGTAGACATCTAAGTAGCTGAAGTTGCTGGTTCTCGGTTTCGAAAATTTGTTTTGTTTAGCTCATATTTTCTAAAATTAAAACGCCTGAAGCCTACACCCTTAGGCCAGAAGCCTTTTGTATACAGCTGGTCTTTCATTTCAAACTTAGCACCTAACATAAGGCATTTATTCTGGTGCGGGGCAGTTGTGAGCTCTTGACAAGGTCACTATGGAATTTAATATCAGTTTTCCTTTTTATTAGATTTAGTACAGCTTCTTCCGTGATTTCTCTCTTGAATCGGTTAAGATATAATCACACTTTAGGTTCGACAGCCATATCAGCGTCATCAGAGTCGCCAACGGTCTTCTTGTAGTATTTGCTGTGTTAGATTCGTTTCTTGCTGGTTTATTTATTATTGGTACAGCAGAATTATTATCGTTTACATTGATGTTGGCAGTAGATGTAGTGGCTAAACTGCTTTGATTTGACGTACTCAATTCGAAAATGCGCGGCAAATTGGCGCTTTTGCTTGCTGCGTCACTGTAGGAACGTGTCCTTTTTAATTCAGAGGTTAACTTTTTATTTTCCTCATGTAATGTTAGTGTTCTTTCTAGGAGAAGCTCATATATATATGGGTCGGTCAAGTTAGCCCTCCCCAGTTAAAACTTAGGGTCGAAAAATACATAGGTAGTTTGCACACAACTTGCACAACCTTGCACAACCAAAAAAAAAAGCTTGCGCACTAACCATTGGGTTATTATATGAAAAAAACCGTGGGGGGGGGCTAACTTGACCTTAGCCCCCCCCCCCCAGTAAAAAAGTTAAAATTTTTCACTACAATCTAATAGTAAATAGCTTGCACAAGCTTGCACAACCAAAATAAAAGCTTGCGCACCCTTAACAAGAGCGGTGAGGGGTAAATAATGTTTACCGTCAGCCCCCCCCCAGAACTAAAATTGACCAAAAAATGTTGTAGTATGATAAAAAAAAGTTTGCACAACCTTGCACAACCAAAATAAAAGCTTGCCCACCCTTAACAAGACGGGTAAATAATGTTTAACGTCAGCCCATCCCCCCCCCAGAACTAAATTTGACTAAAAACTGTTGTAGCATATTAAAAAAAGCTTGCACATCCAAAATAAAAGCATGCGCACCCTTAACAAGAGCGGTAGCGGGTAAATAATGTTTACCGTCAGGCCCCCCAGAACAAAATTGACCAACAAATGTTGTAGTATATTAAAAAAAACTTGCACAACCTTGCACAACCAAAATAAAAGCTTGCGCACCCTTAACAAGAGCGGTGAGGGGTAAATAATGTTTACCATCAGCCCCCCCCCCCTCAGAACTAAATTTGTCTAAAAACTATTGCAATATATTAAAAAAAGCTTGCACAACCAAAATAAAAGCTTGAGCACCCTTAACAAGAGCGGTGGGGAGTAAATAATGTTTACCGTCAGCCCCCCCATAACTAAAATTGACCAAACAATGTTGTAGTATATTAAAAAAAAGCTTGCACATCTTTGAACAACCAAAATAAAAGGTTGCGCACTCTGAACAAGAGCAGTGGGGAGTAAATAATGTTTACGGTCAGCCCCCCCAGAACTAAAATTGACAAAAAAATGTTGTAATATATTAAAAAAAAAGCTTGCATAACCTTGCACAACCAAAATAAAACCTTGCGCACCCTTAACAAGAGGGGTGAGTGGTAAATAATGTTTACCGTCAGCCCCCCAGTACTAAAATTGACCAAAAAATGTTGTAGTATAAAATAAAAGCAAATGCAGTTTTCAAGTAGCCTACAATACTTTTTTTACGTAAATCAATAATTTGTTGGCGGCAGTGGGTAGGTACTTAATTTAATTTTTTTAGTGACTTAAAAGTTTTTTTATAAAAAAGTTCTTTCTA
>CAUEHQ010000003.1:138847-164544 GCA_958510825.1 Brachypterus glaber
GATCCAACAATTGCAGATCACTATCCTTACAATAAACTCACTTCCTATCCTTACCAAAACAATAAGTCCTTCATATAATAATAATTTGTCAAGCTTTAGAAAGGCGAATGATAATAATATAAATGAGTTTAGGTTTTATCTTAACAGGTTGACATGGGATGGATTAAATTCTCTAGGCGTTGAGGGTGGCTTCGATTTATTTGTTGAATCGATAAACTGGTGTTATGAAATATCCTGTCCCGTCGTTGCAAAAAAAAACTATTAATAAAATTGATAAAGGTTGGTTAAGTCAGAACATAATCAATGAAGGTCTGCAGCTTAAATTAAAGCATAAACTGGTATCAGCTAACCTAATCTCACCTTATGATTATACACAGGCAAAAATTAATTACAGATGCAACATAAAAAAAGCAAAAATAGATTACTATAGTAAAAAAATAAACAAGAGTGCAAATAAAACGAAAACCACTTGGAGCATCATAAATAATAAGCTAGGTAAAGAAAGAAAACTGAAAGCAATCACAAACATTTCTAATGGATCCGAAATTTATAAAAGCGATTATGAAATATCCAATGCATTTGGATCATATTTTGCAAATATTGCTGAAAAAAAAATTGATGATCATTTCGGTCTTAATCTATCTTTGCCATGTACAGTGCCTTTTTATAGCTCGGTTTTTATTTATTCAACCAACTCACCATTCAGACAACATCCTATAACTAATGTCGAGGTCATGAATGCGCTAAAATCAATTAAAAATAAAAGATCGGTTGGAAATGATGGATTATCTGCGCATAACTTGATTTTCAAGTATTTGACTCAATAATTAATCCCTTTACTTATCTAGTAAACCTATCACTAACACAAGGCCAATTTCCAGCAGTTCTAAAGACAGTGCTTGTTATTCCTGTAAAAAAGAAAGGTAATCCCAGTGATATTGACAATTATCGTCAAATATCCATGTTAAGTGTATTCTCTAAAATAATGGAAAAAATAGTATATGGACTGGTAAGTAGTTATGCCGAAGACAATAGCATTTTAAATAGTTCACAGCACGGTTTCCGACCCAACAAATCGATCGAGTCTGCCTCATTTGATTTATTAAATTTCGCTTATTCCGAACTTGACCTGGGGAAGTACGTAGTATGCCTTCAATTCGACCTTTCTAAAGCTTTTGACACGCTGCGTCCTGATTTCCTGGTCTGTAAATTGAAAAACATCGGCATCTCTAGTAACATAACCGATTGGATTAACTCTTACCTCACATTTAGAAATCTCATGGTTCTTCTAAATAAGAGTTTTAGATCGAACACATATCAGTCAAGGCTTGGTGTACCTCAGGGGTCTATACTTGGACCTCTTTTATTTATTCTATTCATCAATGATCTTCCGTATCATATAAGACAAGCGATAGTAATCATGTTTGCGGATACTACAATTCTAATATCCGCCTTTCTTTATGCCGAATTGCAGTCATTACTACAAACTGTCTTAGATAATTTTGAAGAATGGTGCCAAAGAAACAGGCTAATTCTGAATAAGGATAAGACTATGGCGATAAATTTTTTTCACAGAAGAGGTCTCCCCAAAAACATATTTATTGATAAAAACATAAGCTTAAGCCCATCGACAAAGTTTCTAGGAACTATCTTCGATGAAAACTTAACATGGGTCATGCATTATGACTATCTTTGTAATAAGTTGAAAAGCGCGTATTTTGCAGTATTAAAGATGAAAAGCGATCTCAATGAATCAGGCATACTTAATGTTTACTATTCTCTGGCATACTCTGATCTCGCGTATAACACAGTTAGCTGGGGATCTTGCAGTCAAGTCAATAGAGTCTTTTCCGCTCAGAAAAGATTAATTAGATTAATTTTCAACATTAAGGGTAGAGACAGTTGTAAGGGAACGTTCAAGAGCAAAAATATTTTAACTGTGTCGTCAATATATATTTTTAAGTGTGTAATGTTTGTCAAAAAAATCCCCACTTGTTTAAAAGAATTAATTGTGCCAGGCAGGGTGATATTCTGCAAATACCAACACATAAAACAAGTTCTTTTAAAAAATCGCCACTATACAACTGCACAAAGTTTTACAATACACTCCCAAAACAGCTCCGAGACATTGGCCCCCCTAATGGATTTAAAAGTGGTGTCAAAAAGTATTTAGTGGATAAAGAATTTTACACAACAAATGACTTTTTAGAACCAACTACCAGAAATCCATAAAATATTTATTTGTCATTACTTTGAAATTCCAAAAATTTTAAACTGTTTACTTTTATTTATTTATTTTATTTTCTTTTATTAATTTATTTTATTTACTTTTATTAATTTTATATTTGTACACTACATATACTGTACGGTATGCTGTAGTTAATTTACTTACTGTACTTTTATTTTAACTTTTCTTAGATTTTAATTATATATTATGACCTACCAAATGTACCAATGGTATCCTGATTGGCAAATAAATTATTATTATTATTATTATTATTAAATTTTGAAAAAAATAACGTTTTCGTTATGAATTAAATATGAAAAGTATTGATTTTGAAGAAAAAAAAATGTTCAATTTGTTATTAAAAATATTATTAAAATAAAAAAGTTTTAAATAAATTTTCGAAAGGGAATCTTCTATAAGAGTTACTCTTACGATAGAAACTCAAATTTGTATAAATTTTCGTGAAACTCATAAATTAAATTGAAATTTTTCGAATTATTCATCAAAAACTATTAAAATTAGTATGCATTGAAGTTTGACGATGAATATCTTTTAAACGCTTAATTTAATCGACAAATCATAAGAGACCATTCTTGTAGAGCAGTTAATTTCCTACAAAACTATGAATTGCGCAATTCATAATTATTTTTTGTAAGCGAGTTATTAAATTCATAGGAAAAACAGAAATGTCTCTTAAAATAATCAAACTTTAACCTTTGATATCTTTTAAACGGTGAGGTTTACGAGGAAATTGTAAGAGACCTTTTTTGTAGAGCGTTTGATTTTCTACCAGAATATGAGATAAGAGATACTTTTTAACGAACAGTTGTCAAAGAGATATGAATTTTTGTTTCTAATACTGAGAAAAAAATGGAAAATTGTAAAGCGAAGAACCTTTTTATCAAAATTAAGAGCTCATATTTGGTGAGAATTTTCTAGAGGTGTCTAGCAACCGATTTTTCAGAGTATAAAGTAAAAAAAAATAGTCGGTTTTTTTGACCCACCCTAATATATATATATATATATATATATATATATATATATATATATATATATATATAATTTTTATTATAAAAATCGTCGAAGTGACCCTAGATAAAAACTCTTCTTGTGGGACCCGAAACTTGGCAACACTGTTAAATGATAATATTTAAATACCGGCTACTATAGATATTGTTAGACGTATTTTTAAAATCATAGGATTATGTAAATTAAGGACAATAAAGAAACACTTTTTTGTATTGCAATTTTCGGTTTATTATACTTTTATTATTTATATTATATGTGAATACGTAAAAAGAAACAAATTATAAAAATGTAATTTAATACGTTGACCGCGATATCGGTCCCCGGAGACCAAAACCAAACTTTATTTCGGTGCGGACGTATTTGTTTGATATGCTACCTGTTACGTGTACATGTACATACCGGAGACTTACTTCGCACTGAAAGAAAAGTGTGGTTTTCGGTGACAGTCAGCGTGTTAAAACATGTAGGTAATAAAATAGGTATAAAATACATCCGGGAGAAAATAGTGAAATGAAAATGGTCACCAGCTCTCCGATGCAGTCGCGGCGCAAGTTTCTCGCGTGATTTTCGCGCGTTTAAGCTTTTTCCGTACCGTCGTATTTCATACGACTAACATCAAATGATTGTAAAATGAGTAAAAGAAGTAAAAGAATGTTAAATTTGGCGAAAAGTAAGTACAATTATTTGTTTAATTTGATTTTTTTTTGTTATTTTACAAAAATTCTGGTACGTAAGACCTAAAAAGTGGGTCTACCTAATTTGATGATCACACTCAAAATAATTTAAAAAAAATATTATTCGGTGAATATCAAATCAACTGAGTGCGGTCACTCAGGGTAGGTGCGGTCACATGTGCTCTACTGAATAGAATACTTTGAGTCAAAATACCGCCCCCAGCGCCGCCCCCACACCCAACAAATTTTGCAAATATGGGACTATTTGGTGCGGTCACTCAGGGTAGGTGTAGGTGTAGGTGTTTCTGGGGCGACATTGAGGGCGTTACAAACTCATCCTCGTCACGACAAAGTGGTTTAGGTTGTTGTAACGCCCTCAATGCCGCCCCCAGAAACAATAAACGTGATAAAAAATGCAAATATGTGTCAATTTCGTGCGGTCACTCAGAGTAGGTGCGGTCACTCAGAGTAGGTGCGGTCACTCGTCCTCTTCAGGACAAATTGGTTTTGGATGTTGTACCGCCCCCAATGCTGCCCTCAGAAAACAATAAACTTGATAAAAAATGCAATAATAACTACCTTGAGTGACCGCACGAAATTGCCTCATATTTGCATTTTTTATCCCATTTATTGTTTCTGGGGGCGGCATTGGGGGCGGTACAACAACCAAAACCACTTTGTCGTGAAGAGACGAGTGACCGCACCTACCCTGATTGGCCGCACAAAATTGCCTCATATTTGCATTTTTAATCATGTTTATTGTTTCTGGGGGCGGAATTGGGGGCGGAACAACATCCAAAACCAATTTATCCTGAAGAGGAAGAGTGACCGCACCTACCCTGAGTCACCGCACAACATTGCCCCATACTTGCATTTTTTTATCACGTTTATTGTTTCTGGGGGCGGCATTGGGGGCGGTACAACAACCAAAACCGCTTTGTCGTGAAGAGGACGAGTGACCGCACCTACCCTGAGTGACCGCACCAAATAGTCCCATATTTGCAATATTTGTTGGGTGTGGGGGCGGCGCTGGGGGCGGTATTTTGACTCAAAGTATCCTATTCAGTAGATCACATGTGATCGCACCTACCCTGAGTGACCATACTTAATTGATTTAATATTCACCGAGTAATAATTTTTTTAAAATATTTTGTGTGTGATCATCAAATTAGACTTTCCCCTTAAAAGTTTAAGTTAGCATACCTAACCTCAAAAAACGCCGAATAAAATGTAATTTATTATAATATACCCACCTGTATGTGATCACATGTGAGGCATATAGTATCAAAAGGTCATAATTATGTTAACAAGTTACTTTTGGAAAACTGCAGTTTTTGGCATTATTCTTTGTGTAGGACGAGCCTTTAAAATTTGAAACCTGTGGCATTTTATTCAGCCTAACGGCACAAAAATTTGCCAAAAAATATTAAATATTTTTAAAAAACCTAAAAAAAATAGTTTGGTTTTCACTTTTTGAACTTTTGGATATAGTCTCTATGTATCCAAACTTTCTCAAAAAAAATGCCTCTCGCGCGCGTTAGCGGAACGCCAAGTTTATTTTTTATAGACAAGTGCTTTAATAGTATATTATTCAGTGAGGGTGAATGGCGACACGAGCCGGAAGGCGAGTGGCGTACCCGAATGATTAATAGCTATTATACGGAATACTATACTATATAGTAGTAAGAATAGTAACTAGTACTAGTCTTTTTTATTTATTTTTTCTAAAAAAATAGTTTGGATGTTAGGGGTAGGGTATTGTTTTGTTGACAGCAGTATTTTTTGCTTTGAAGCATTATATGATTGTATATTTGTGTCTTCGAAGGCATTTTAGAACTATTTTGATTTGTTCGATAAATTAATTTTTTTCTTCGAAGCCTATAGACTATTTATTTTTTCGGGAAAAAGCAATAACAAAACTACTGCCAAAAAAAAATAATACTTTCCCCTGTGGAGAAAAATCAAAAACAGAAAAAAAATTAAAAAAATTAAAAAAAATTCAAAAATATTTTTTTTTTAATGAGGGTAAAGTTGCGACGGGAATATATGAGAAAGTTACTTTCTTCAAGGAAAGTCTTGCGTTAGTAAAATGTTCAAAAGATTTTTATTGCCTTTTTATACATTTCTGGACGTTTTATTGCCAAAAAATATGATTTTCGTAAAAAAAGTCTGTCTAAAGAATTCAAATTTGGGCAATAGGTCAATTATCCAAAGTTCTAGGCTGGGAATATTTTTGGTAAAAATCAGATTGGGGTGAAAGGTAAAATAGGATGAAAACAATTTTTTTCAAACACTGTTTTTTCAATTTATTTAACAAAATTATTAAAAAAAAATAATTTTTTAAGAGAAAGTATTATTTTGTTGGCAGCAGTTCTTTTATTGCTTTTCCGCGAAAAAAGAAATTGTCTAAATAGGCTTCGAAGAAAAAATTGAATGAATCAAAATAGTTCTAAAATGCATTTGAAAACAAATATAAAATCATATAATGATTTAAAGCAAAAAATACTGCTGCCAATAAAACAATACCTTTCCCTATAGGCCTAGGTTCATCCAAACAAATTTTTTTTTTAGAAGAAATAAATAAAAAAGACTAGTAATTTGTTATTATTATTATTTTATATTATCCTATTAATTTAGTTATTGTTTATTATTCCTTGTTTTTACAGACCAAAATGTTGGTAGGATGTTGTATATTTTTCTATATAACAAATATATATACTATAAAAAGCTCACAGTGTGAGTTGCTCTGTGCTCCCTGGGATTAGTTGTTTGTTGTTTTTTAGTCCTCTGTGTCCGAGAAATTTGTGACCATAACTCAAGAACGCTTCGGGTTAAATACTTCAAATTTTGACCATAGGTTATTGAGGAAAGAGGGGAAAATGGGAAAAAAATCTATTTTTTTTAAAGCTTTTTTTTCTCTTTCTTAATTTATTTTTCGTTTTACAAAAAAAAAATTTTGAAACATCAATTTTTTTTGAAATTATTTTTTATTTTTTTTTTATTTTTTCGTTTTCGATTTTAATTTACCTGGGCCGTTAAGAGAAAGTATTATTTTGCTGGCGGCAGTTTTTTTATTGCTTTTTCCGCGAAAAAAAAAATTGGCTTCGAAGAAAAAAATGAATTTATCAAACAAATCAAAATAGTTGTAAAATGCCTTTGAAGACACAAATATATAATCATAAAATGATTCAAAGCAAAAAATACTGCTGTCAACATCCAAACCAAACAATACTTTTTCCTATAGGCCTAGGTTCATCCAAACTAACTTTTTTTTCAGAAAAAGAAACAAAAAAGACTAGTAATTTACTACCTACTATTACTACTATAAAAAGCTTACAGTATGAGTTGCGCTGTGCTCCCCGGGATTGGTTGTTTGTTGTTTTTTAGTCATCAAAATTTTTCGGGTAAAACATATTTACTTTCTCCAAGGAAAGTCTTGCGTTAGTAAAAAATCGAAAAATTTTTATTGTTTTTTTTACGTTTCTGAACGTTTTATATCCAAAAAATATGATTTCCGTCAAACAAAAATTTCTCGGTAGGTCTGTCGGTCGGTCTGTGTGTCCGGGAAATTTGTGCATGATAACTCAAGAACGCCATGGCTATGGTGCTATGCATGGATTGTCTAAATAGGCTTCAAAGAAAAAAATTTATTTATCGAACAAATCAAAATTATTTTAAAATAGCCTTCGAAGACACAAATATACAATCATTTAATGCTTCGAAGAAAATAATACTGCTACCAACAAAACCATACCTTTTTCTATATGCCTAGGTTCATCCAAACTATTTTTTTTTTAATTAATAAAAAAGACTAGTTATTTACTAGTATATAGTGTAAGTTGTTGCACTGTGCTCCCCGGGATACAATACAATATAAGTGGGGTTGTGAGGCATGGTACTGCCTTTCAAATCACTGCGACGAATGAGATTGTGAATTGCTCCCCGGGATAGGAATTAGATTTTTTTATTATTAGATTCAGTTATGGTGACCTCGAAACCCCCTTTATGCCAAAAAATATTAATATTTAAAATGTTTTGACCCCCAAGTTCTAGGACGATCCTTCCCAGGGTCCTGAAGATAAACATTAAGTTCTTTTTTTCTAAGATTTTAACAAAATTATTATCTGAGCGGTCTCAAAACCCGGGTTTTTGATCCTTTACTTGTTTGTACTAGTGTATATATATATATATATATATATATATATATATATACAGTGCGGTCCAAGTCACCCCCCCTCTTAACTTTTGAAGCAGTTGAGATATCGACTTTAAATTTAGAACTCATAAATAAGACAACTTAAACTATCTTTTAGCATATATTTGATATTTTCAGCTCTTAAAATGTGGGCAGGGGGGCATGGGGGACATTTTTTAAATAGGAAGGGGGGTCGTGTGATACATCATTTTAAAGCTTATAAAATTCTCTATTTAAACTAAATTTTTTAAATTTTTTAAAACTGTTTGTTAAGGTTTTGATTTTTCAATTTTTTGTGCTAAAACATTCGATTTTTTAAGTTTTTTTTATAAATTTTTATTTATGTCATCTAAAATTAGTTTAAAAGTATAATTAACATTTTTTTATGATGAAATTAGGCATTTTTTAAAAATTATTTGTTTTTTTTAGAGGAATTTTGACATTAATACCCATTTTCAACCCCATTTTTAACCCATTTTTTTTTTTAATTTAAAAATATGGAGTTAAATGGAGAACTTTATAAGCTTTAAAATGATGTATTACACGACCCCCCTTTCCATTTAAAAAAATGTGCCCCCATGCCCCCCTGTCCACATTTTAAGAGCTGAAAGTATTAAATATATTCTAAAAGATAGTTTAAGTTGTCTTATTTAAAAGTTCCAAATTTGAAGTCGATATCTCAACTGGTTCAAAAGTTAAGAGGGGGGGGGGTGACTTTTGGACCGCTCTGTATATATATACACTAGGACAAACAATTAAAGGATCAAAAAAAAATTCCAAATTTTTAGCGATTTTTCAAATGGCTGTATCTTTGTGAAAAATAGACGTATCGGAGTCATGAAAAAAGCAATTTGAAGCTTGAAGTCTCTAGTTTTAAGATTTTGGGACAAAAAATTTTTTCAAACAACAAGTATCGCGCAATCCTAATGAGTAACGTGAAGAAAAAAATTTTGAATTTTTTTTTGTTTTTTTTTTTGGTCCACGGATTTTCAATTTTTTTTCCAACTAAACTACTATATGGATCGGATAGGTTGTTTATCCATATTTAATTGTTTTTTTTGTAAGTTTTGATACGACCATTTCTCGCTGAGCTCTCGGACTTTGAATGGAAATGGATCATTTTGTCTTGGATCATCGATATCTCAGCAACCAGTGATCCCACAGAGAATTGAAGATGGCTCGGTTCACCTGGGCGATTTTAAATAAAAATTCCGTGGACCCCTACAACCTATCCTAAAAGATACACTTAAAAAAAAACGTATTTTTGAATAATCATGTATCGAAAAAGGGAACTTTAACGGGGAAAAAATAAAATTTTATGCATTATACATAAAAGTGTCTTATATGAGTTATTGTACTATTGTACTATTGTACTATTCGACACCTGTAATTTGAGAGTTTAAAGAAGCCTTTTGGTGTTTTGAAAATAAAGTTATAGCGAATTTATTATTTATTATTATGTACAAGTTACATAACAAAAAGAAGATTAAATACATCAAGTTATAATAATAAATAAAATTATTAATACTACTAAACATGACGAGCATTGACTTGGCAAACTGATTTTAAAAGATACTCACCATATTTTGGATGTTCTCTACTATTTATTTTATAATCAGACCATATTTCGTTGAAATCATGATGCACACTCTCTACTGCCTGCTCGTTGCTTTGCAGAAGTCTAGAACGTGGAAGAATATTGAATGTATTTTTGGTGTTACGTTAATTCCTATTGACAAATAATTTTTTTTGAAATTTTCAATGCTCTCTTCATATGTAGGTCTTAATTTAAGTCCAAAACAGTCATGTATAATATTTTTTAAATCTTGGAGTAATTGTACGTACTTAATTATGAATATATTTTTTTTAGCTCTTAATAAATCAATTTTTCTAAGTAACTTCTCACATGAATTTCCATCGAATTTACTACCATGGCACGTGACGCTTCTCTCTACATAACAGTCTTTAATCCACTGCTCCACATCTTCTTTACATGATTTATCTTTTGACATATGATCTGTTATAGTGTTTACTGCTCCTAACATGAGATGTAGTTCAGGAGGAGGTATTAAATGCAGAATTTGAGCATCTAACGCTTCATAGAATACTGGCATATTAACACAACTATTGAAATTTTTGGCAATTTTTGGATCAGATCCAGCTTTCAGGTAATCCTTATTGATTATTACTTGACTTGTAGTTCTATTAACTCCTCTCAAGTGCAATTTATTTAATTTCGCTAAACACCATGTACATGGAAATTTACTAGAATGAGTTCCAATACCACTCATCAAGTTAGCTAATTTCAAGTCAGTGGAAATAGTAGCACCAAGGTCAAGTAATTCACTTAGCTTAAGTATTTGCCAAATCTTATTAAAATTATGATAATTTTCCTGTATTTTTGGAGCAATAGCCAGAAGAAATATTTTTTTCACTCCTGAATCCTTGAATCCTTTTTTTTTACGCAAAATTTTATTATTCAACAAATTACTAATCTCATTCGACTCAAAATCTTCTTCCAATTCTATTGATTGTATGGATAGACATACTTTAAAAAAACCTCCGCCACCATCCGTGCCTATTTTTAGGTGAACCTGTTCATGTGTCATTTGTCTGCGCCCTATTACATAATTAACTAAACTCTTTACATCATTGCAGTACACGAGAGTTTCTGTCTGTGGAGTTTTAATTTTTTCTTTACAATGTATAAATTCAAACTTTTCAACTTCAAAATAATCATCTAAAGAACGATTGTTTTCAACAAGTTTATCAAATACATTCTTATCAAATATTTTCTTATTTCCCGTCATTTTTCTAATTGATGAAAGGACTTTTTTCGTAGTATTTGAACTGAAGTTAAAAGTATTTTGCATTTTTGAAACTTCTTCAACGGAAATAGGAGCATTCAGTGCATTGTCTTTGGGATTGAGCGAAACTCTTAAAGACTTACCTCGATATTGAGAAACTGAAATTATATTATTTTTCATGTTGCTGATATTATTTTCCTTGTCAGTACTGATTTTTTGTTTCAATAATGAAGATGTGATATGTTCTTTTTCTTTATCTTTGAGGCCTTGCACAACCACTTGCACACTATTGTATTTACTTATTTTACAAATGTGCGAAATACCTTTACCAATTACAGCAAAGCACTTTTTACACCTTTTTTCCACATTAACGGTTTTTTTTTCTTTTTTCTGTTTTTTTGATTTTCGGCTTCTAATTAAGACACAGAGATAACAGTTGCACTGAAGATGTTCACTTTTTGATCTAGTAGCTCGAAAATTAAATTTTGAATAATCTGGTAGAGTCAATTTTTCATTCCTATATACTTTTGGTCGACAGTTGCTACAAACAACAACTGTTAGCGTTGTTGCATTAATTTTAAAGTTAACTATCTTTTCTATTTTTGATGGTAATTTGCCTTCAATTGGGAACATACACTTATGTGAACAAAGACACAGTAAACAAACTTTTTTTCTGTTATCTTCGTGTGTTGGTGAAGTATAAAAATTTTTCACTCGGGAACGAGGCATTTTAGTTTACTTTAGCTTTTTATTTTTCATAAAGAAACTTATTATATATTTTTTACATACAGTAATAGCTTCGATTGAAGAGTGAAGTGTTACTTTAAAACACTAAACTATTACTGATCAGTATTCGAATGAAAAAATCAAAAAAATCTTATGTTAACATGTTATAACACGTTATTATAGAACGATAGCTTCGTCTATTTCAGCATGATATCTAAACAAACTGCAAATGTAATAGTTGCCGACATAGATTTTTCAAATTTATTTGATATATATTTTAAAAACGTAAAAAGTCGAAAAATCTATGCCGGCATTGTTAAGGATCTAAGAAAATAGGACATGTTACATGTCATTTTAAAGTTCCTTTTTATGCCTAATACAATGCTGATTTTCAATCGAAAATCGGTTTACTATATCTCGAGATAAAGAGGCACAAATGGAAAAATTAATATTTTTGGGTAAAACTACATGACCTCTTGACTTTGTTTTCTCCTGACTTTGAATTCAAAACACCAAAAGACTTCTATAAAGGTCGAATTACAGGTCTCGGATAGTACTTTAACATAAATCTCATATAAAAGGACACTTTTATGTACCAATCATTAAATTTTATTTTTTTCCCGTTTAAGTCCCCTTTTTCAATACATGATTACCCAAAAACACGTTTTTTTAAAAAAGTGTATCTTTTAAGATTTTCTTTCAAATGGGAATTGATTTCTTATGTCATCAGGTATGTTTTAGTCCAAAAGTTGTAGGGGTCCACGAAATTTTTATTTAAAATCCCCAAGTGAACCGTGATGGGTTTCAGAAACTTGAATAAATTCTCTATAAGGTTTGGCCATCGTTTTTTTTTTTAATTTTCCATTCTTAACATGATATTAAAAAATGTCGAAAAAATGGGCTTTTGGAGGTTTTTTGGAAAATCACGCGCTGAATTAAGAATATTGCGAAAACGACTAATGTTAAGTGTGCCTTTTACAGCTCAATATACCCACAAAAATCCTACAAAGTTTCAATTCGATCCATCCAGCCGTTGTTTTGTTTCATTCGATTGAATTTTTGAAAAAATTATAGGATCACGGTTTTTCTCTTAAACGCTGATAATCTCTAAATATATGGAAAAAACACTCTCCATTTTTGTCATATTTTTATAGCGACCAGCGTTTAAAGTTACGACAAAAAAAAGTTTTTTTCAAAATTTCAAAAAAAAAATTAAAATTGAAAATTTTTTTGAATGTTTTCCATTTTTTTTTGTTATTCACTTCAGAAAATTTATCTAAACAATGTCTTATGATTTCCAACGCGATTTCGCTACTGCATTCCGTAATACTGATGACCAACTTTTAATTGAATTAAAAAAAAGTTGAATTTCGACCTCAATTCCACTTTTCAGAGATTATTTTGCGATACTTTTTTTTGAACCAATGGCGTAACTACCGGGGGTGCAGGGGGTGCGGTGCGGAGGGGGCCCGGCCTTTAGGGGGCCCCACGCCGTCGAATAAAAAAGCACTGTTAATGTTCAACATTTTTAAAAATAATTCAATAAAAATAAAAATATTAACTAGAATTTGCGGTAGCATTGGCGGTTATATAAAAGGAACCGCTTAAAGACTGCCGACTTTTTATGGGAAGGCATTTTTATTTTTGTTACTCTTTTCCTGGTTTACTTAACCTAATAAAACTTTAAACATTTCAGTTGTTTTTTTATATTGGATATGGGGCGCAAAGTGATAACTTGCCATAGGTGCAAACACACACACACGCACACACGTGTGAAAAAAGCGAAAATCCGACAGTGAGACCTCCACGTGGTAGATACGCTTTAGCTAAGGCTAATGCCGGCGTTTTTTTCTTTTTGAAATTTCCGGGAATCATTATTTTTTTTTTAATTTTTTTTTGTCGTAACTTTAAACGCTGGTCGCGATAAAAATGTGAAAAAATCTAGAGAATGTTTTTTCCGTTTTTTTTTTAGAGATTATCAGCGCTTAAGAGAAAAAACGTGATCCTATAATTTTTTCAAAAATTCTATCGAATGAAACAAAACAACGGCTGGATGGATCGAATTGAAACTTTGTAGGGTTTTTGTGGGTATATTGAGCTGTAAAAGGCGCACTTAACATTAGTCGTTTTCGGAATATTCTTAATTCAGCGCGTGATTTTCTAAAAAACCTCCAAAAGCCCATTTTTTCGCCATTTTTCAAAATCATGTTAAGAATGGAAAATTAAAAAAAAAAAACGATGGCCAACCCTTATAGAGAATTTATTCAAGTTTCTGAAACCCATCTTCAATTCTCTCTATATATATATAGGGTTATTCAGAAATAAGTTCCAGAAAAAAAAATGACACATTCTTTGGTCGAAAATTAAGAGTTTTCCAAAAACATTTAAAAAAAAATACACACTTGTTTTTAAGTTAAATTAAAAAAAAAACACACACCATTAAGTGTTACGCCATTGACTCTAATGATAAAGCATAAATGTTGTATGATTTTGATATGCGACGTTGCCAAGTAATAAAATTTACAAAATTATCGTAATCATGTATTATTTTCAAGTAATGCCTATTTAATTTGGATTTTAAAATGTTCAAAATTATTAATTTTTGTAAAACTTACCTCATATTACTGTCTTTTATGGAACTTTCAAGTATTACGTTATTCAGCATACGATGGTTCCCGCGTTATTAAAGGCTGTAGAGATTTTATATTTTGGCTACCCTAACACCCCCCCTGTTTGGGTGGGTAGCCAAAACATGAAATCTCTACAGCCTTTAATAATGCGAGAAACGGGGAAGAAGTGTATGAATTATGGTACAATTTGCGTTACGTAATACTTGAAGCAAGGAGAAAGAGTTTTTTTTTTCAGTGAAATTAATAACATTAATGTTAACTTTTAACAATTGTTAAAAAAAAGTACAAAATAATATCACTAACTATTTTAAAATTTTTGACCTTCTTGTTCGTAGAATAATATGTAGGCTTTCCCTGTAATGATCGATCTTGGTAAAATTGATGATACTATAGAGTCGTTGTATTCGTGCCACATATGGCTATAGGGATGTTTACAATAAGCGGTGTAGTGTCCGCTATATGTGGTACCACTGTGATTTGAAATGGCGTATAAGTTGTATCTGGAGGGTGCAACGGACTCTGCAGCATAATTGCTCATATCTAATTCTTCTAGAGGGAAGTCTACGGTGACGCTGAGCTTTCTCTGAAACTGTGACATCGGCGAGAAGCGTTTAAGGTGGATTACTAAGATTTTTGGAAGTTTTTAAATTGTAAAAAATTTTGTGCATTTTCGGCGCTTTTTGCATTTTGAACATGTAGGTCTTTCATCACCGTCTAACGATTCTTCCCGTGTGAAGGATTCCAAACATTCTGATAAACTTAATTGACCGGTGTGTTGTGGAAGAGAGAGAGAGAAAGGTCCCAGAATGGTTTAAATGTGACGGAACAATGGCTGCAATGGGTGCATTTCAGGGTGGATTTCAGTTGTCCGACGAAGAGGTCCAAAATGTGAGAGTCCATCCGGAGGTATCTGGACCATGATTCTGCAGATTTTTCGTTATCATTTAATTTTTTATTTATTTTGGTCAATATAGGTTTAGGTTTTTCCGTGATCCTGTTAACGTCCTCGTGAAGTCCCTCTAAAAGGTACCGCAGAAATTCTTGAGCGTTGTGTGTAGCCTATAAATCGGGGGGTGAAACGCTGGATTTGGCTCTTGAGAGAAACCGTGTTTACTACCCGTTCGGAAGAATCTTCTGACCATAAATCCTTTATCACATCGGCAAATGTCTTAATTAAAGCTCCGTGTATATTAGATATATTGATGTTGATGTCCTGCATATAGCTGTCCTTCTTCAAGTATTCCATCAAAGTTTTCGTGTTCGAAAGGCATGTAATGACCGAGTTCATGAAACAGGTGTTTCCGATATTCTTTAAACCTTTAAGACCCAGGGTTCTGACTGGATTTCCGACCACTGACTTATTGATCGTGATATAATTTTTTCGCTCATGTTATCCTCAACATTACTGTAATTTAGATGGTTATTGGTGATAACATCTTTTGTGATACTACCTGATCTATATTTATTTGCTGTCTGATCTGTTTTTTCAAAATTAATAATTGGATCTTCTGAGAAAAATATTTCTTCCTTTGTCATGTCCTTATGAGTTCCCATGACGCAAATACCGTTTCCTCTATTCATAGCCATACTGAGTCTTTGCATAAAATATATGCCTTCTGAAACATTATGGGTAACATCAATCAAACGTGTACAAATATCTTTTAAAAATACTTTAGTTCTTGGACCAAAAGATCCAAATGTTTCAACAGCTATAGGAACAAAGAAGTATCCTGATGAAAGGAAACTATAATTATTAATCCTTCTTATTTCAGCTTTTTCGCCGGCTGCACCATATTTTTGTGCATTCATTTTTCTATATGAAGGAGCAAGGGTATCTGCAGTTGTAAAATCCCAAACAAGACAGCGGCCATGTTTAAAAGAAATAAGCGTCATTCCATCAGGACGCTTTCCATCTTTTCGTGCATTTAAGCCTTTAGGTTCGAGTATGGGGTGAAATCCAATAGTTATAAGTGCTCGTCTGATGATTTCGTTAGCTTCTCGGTGTCTTGTATGACGGCCCTTGCTAAACTTGCAGGAAAGTCCATGAGTACCTGAGCTGTCAACTTCTTTGCCACAAATGCATGTGTGGGGTTCGACAATTTTCGCTCCCAGCCTTAATCCAATAGCAATTCTTAATAGTGTAACGATATAAATCGTCACTTTCTAATATAGCAAGGGTTAATTAAACTATTCGTTTACTTACGTTATAATCTATGTTTATTTTGTATATAAATAGTTACGTACGTACAGAACTATATTGTATCTGGGACTATTTTGTAGCAGGAACTGAATTCTAACCATATAAATCTCTATTCCATAGTTCTACCTGAAAATAACATAAAGAAAACATAATTAGAATATGAATTTTAATAATAAAGAATCATATGACTTATTTCTCTATAATGCATTTGTCTATGGACTTACTTGGTTTTTATATGTTTCAGAGTCTATTGAGGGTTGGATTTCACTGGCTTTCATCTGTAGCTTGTCTCTCCTGGAAAGTTGTGTATGCTTTATTCCTTCGGGATAATCTAGAATTTGTTGAAAATAGTTTGCTGGAACTGCTCACTTAGATTCAGTATTTTGTTTATACTTAGTTCACAGGGCACTTAGTATTCTGTTCGTATTTTTATTAGTTTTGCTGATAAACAATAAGTATTGTTTATATTTGTTTCTTAGAGTAATATTTTGATGTTAGATATCACTAATAAGGATTTATTAGGAATTCTACACGGTAAAACCGTAGTTGATAATGACTTGCATAGATGTCGCTAATAGTTCTGAAATATGATTTTATTTACCTGAAAGATTCGTACCTGTTTATAAGGTCGATTTTCGTTCTTTTTGAAGCATCTCTGATACAAGATGGTGGTGTCGTACTGACGAGTGTTTATTTTCTGCAATCATCGAAGTAATCCTTAATGTATTTTTATTTAAAGTTAGTGAAAATGAATATTTAAACAATGCGGAAGATATTGTAACTGTTATTTTCTACAATTACGCATTTATAACGTTTCGATGGACATCGAAGACTTAGCACGACACGTAAGTTACGTTTTTCTGTCTCTTAGAATATTTCTGAGATAAAATTATTGTTTCAGCACCATTAATATGGAATTACATTAACCATTCCTATACCATTAATATGGAATTACATTAATCATTCCTATATCATTTTTATGGCATTATTATGGCAATTCTTATGGGATTAAAAATCAATATCATTATTATTATTATTTATAAAACAGTATGCGGCCAAGGCCGATGAAACTGCATTTCAGTTACTTAAAAATTAAAAAGAAAAATTGATTTTAAAATTAAATAAAAATTGATTTAAAAATTAAATAAAAATTGAATAAAAATTGAATTGAAAATTGAATTGAAATTAACGTAAACTAAAATAAATTCAAACTAAAAATAAATTCAAGTATAAAACAAAACAAATTCACGTAAATTAGAAGGATCAAGCTGGGAAATGGGTCCATTGGTTGCGTGTTCTCTCCAGTTCCCTATCTAGCCGATTTTGTCACATTGCTCAGAGAGTTCCACATATAGGCTACTCGGTTTATAAGAAAATTTTTTTCGTGGCAGCTTAACACATTTTTCTTTGTTGACCTTTTTGTTGTGGCCTCGCAAGTTAGAATGTTGTTGCGCTGAAATAAGTTGAAGTCGATAGAATAGTAATTGCTTAGGAATTTAAAGGTTTGAATCAGGTCCCCACGAGTTCTTCTAGCTACCAGGGTGGTTAGGTTCATGCGAGTGAGGCGCTGTGGGTAGGTCAGCTCGTGTAGTTCGAGGGGAATTTTAATAGCTCTCCTTTGAACACCTTCCAACAATTTATCATGTTAGAATAATCTAATATTTTCGATGGTTATTTTTACGCCTACACGTTTAGGGATGTACAATGGTACACACAGCTTAAACATAATTTAAGTTGAAGTTTATTTTTCAATATTTGATACATGAGTTCTCCGCATGGAGTGATGTTCTGTTGGAACATGGTTCTGTAATTTTCGGCATAGATAAATTCTATGTAACCGTCTAGCAGACAATTTTACATTGGACATCATTTTCAAAAGTATATTTTATCCCGGACAACATTTTCAATAGTATATTTTATCCTGGAAGATGATTTTTCCAAAGTAGATGGGACAGCTTATTTTTTTTCTTCTTTCATTTGAGAAATAAATTCATCAACATAGGGGAGACTTGCACAGATGGAGACGATGGAATTCATACCTCATGGATTTTGCAGAAACCAGCTAAGTACTCTTTCTGAAAACTTTTGAAAGCAATATTTCATATTTTAAATTCTTTTATTTCAATATTCTTATAACTGTAAACTTTATCAGATCTGATATAGTATTGTTTAATACTATATGCCCTTCTGGCTTTTTGTTCATTTTTAGGTACTTATTTTTTTTAAAACATTTAATCTCATTTATTAATTATTAAATATCATACTTTTGATTAAATGATTTCTAATTTAAGCATGACTTTTATACACTGCAAGAAATGATTGCTGTTTACATACATTTCTTGGTGCTTGCTGAACTTCATGTTTTCTTTATACATTTAAGTCGAATGATTTCTGAATTTAGTAATTTTTATTAAGATTTCTTTAATTATATCTTAATATAATTACACATATTTTTTATATATATTAATATATTACTTGATGTGCTTTCATTAAGTTTATTTATAATAAATTTCTTAAATGAATTATCTTATTTTATTTAAAAGTTATATTTTCTCAAACTGAAAAGCTTAAGTATTTATACTAGGTTGTTACTTACCTAAAGTAGTAAAAGCTAAAGTAACTGGCGCCCCTAACAACATTAATCAATTCTTTCTATTTTTCCCTTGCCCATACCCATTGCTCCGCTGTCAAAACTAGCCGTTGACAGTGAACGTATTAATTACGGTACAATAGGTTTCGATTTAACAATAATCCTAGGTTGGAAATAGGCAAGGCATTTAACCAGAAATTTGATTCTTTTACTGAAATAGCTTTTAAACGGGACTGATCTTTTTTATTATTGGCGATTTTCAATAAATTGTTTAGGGTCATTTAAGAAATAGGATTATCCCAATCATGATGTTTGGTGGAATCAGGAAGATCATTTGTCTTTGCAAGGGCTTTCCATGAGGTTAATGCATTTTCAATATGTGGGTGTTGAATTTCTTTATATTTACATAAAATTATGTTCATATTTGTTAAAGAAGCGTTAAAGTAGGGTATTTAGCTAGGTAGGGCTATGTCATGAACGGATCTAATGCCTATTCCTCCTAGATTTACCGGAAGGGTGGCTTGTAACCAATTTTGATCTAATAATTGAATGTTGAGGATATCACTTATGGAGGTACGAAGTAGATTGTCAAAGCTGAATAATAGATTATGGTTATATAAAAAACTTGAACGAAGAAGATATTGTAGGCGTGAAATGGCAATACTGTGTCTCAGTAAGAAAAATGCGTGGTGAGGTTCAAGTAAAAGTAAACGTTTGGTTAGTATCTCTAGAAAATTGTATTTTTTTTGTAATACTTCAGTCTCTGCTAATTTTCCTAACGGAGCACCTAGAACTTCTAGGGAATCTTGGGTAATCTTTTAAATGTTTATAAACTTTTCGTCAAGGAATAAATCATCTTTTGGGAAATATATCTCTGATTTTTCTTTGTTCAAGATTAAACCTACCAAAGGTCCCTCTGACTCAATTAATTTTTAATCTTTTATAACCTTTTCTGGAGAAACTGCTAAAGTGCCGTCGTCTAGATACCATGTGTTAAGAGGACATTTAAGTTTTTTAACTATACGGTTGGTAGAAGCACAAAATAAAAATGGAGCAAACGGGTCGCCTTGTTGTGCACCTTCTTGAGATTTAATTATAAATTTACCATAAATCAAATTTGAAGGATGTCCATAACTGGCCTAAATATAAGGGTAAACTTCTGGAAAATCTTTGTAGATTGTTTCAAGAATAATGTCGCGTTTTATTAAATTAAAGGCATTTTTAAAATCAAGTTTTAAAAGCATGTGGTTTTCCTCAAAATTAGGAGAATTTATAAGCGATCTTACGGAATGGATTATAGCTTCGGCTCCTCCTGATACTCCAAAGCCATATTGATGAGGTTTCAGATACTCGAATAGCCTTTTCCTTTATTGTTTTCATTGCGCATTTGGAGGCCACTCGGCGTAGTGTTAATCCAACTGCTATAGATCTAAGACTTTTATCAGGTTTTTCTAGGTAGCAAAGGTTGGCTCCAAAAAAGAATGGTCGAATAAAGTTTGGGATTTCGCCTTTAAAAACCATGTTTATAAAACGATGAATAGAATTTAACAGTTTCTGGGAATGTCACCATTTAGAGTGTTTAGCATGTCGGAAAGATGTTGAGCTGTAAGGCCATCAAAACCTGCGCTAGAGCCTTTAGGAAAATTTTTGATTGCATCAGAAATATAATTTTCTTTAACTTGAGTTGGAGTGCAGAGATTATTAAATAATTTGGAACTAGAAGAGGGGTATCTTACGGGGTGTTTGTCGATGATAATTTTTCTGTTTACTTCATTGGGCGTAATAAATTTACTTGTTGAACTGGCTATACGAACAGCGCCTTTTATATCTCCTTCTGATATTTTCGAAGCTACCATATTAGAAATTTTTAAATCAGGATTATAATTTATATTTAAATTTGGTTTGTTATTCTTTTTAGAATTAAAGGATCTTCAGTATTTAGTTCTTTGGGATTTTTTTTTAATAAATTATTAATTTTAGTGGTTAAAGATGAATCAAAAGATTTAGGATTTTTTCTGGGTAATCGAAAACAAAGATTTGCAAATAAAAAAAGGTTTAGCCAGGATTCGTATGAATTAGATCGTAAAATTTCGTTTAAACATTCATTGAACTTTTCTGCGGCTAGTATTCTTGATGCTTTCGGGATTCTTTTGAGAATACGTCCTCTATATCGAGTTTTATTGATAAAATAAAAAAAATCGTCTTCACTAGATACTATTCTTGAAGATCTTCTTATAGAACTAGTTTCTAAAATGTCTTCATCTGAACCAATATTGCCATTTTGAATATTTTTTTTCCTTGATGGGCTTTTATTTTCACCAGAAAGCTTTGTTTTACCTCCAACTTTTGGACTTTTTACTTCGTTATTTAAATTACCGACTGGATGTGCTGATCGAATATGCTTATTTAAGCCTCTTTTTCTGTATTGGCCCAGACAGTGGGGACAAATAACGTCGTTTTCTTCAGATTTGCTCTTCATTAGTCATATTTTTGACATTTCTTGTAAAATGTTAGGATAAAATTGTAAAAATCGTGTAAAAAACTTAACTTTATATATAAAACATGAAAAAAATTTAAAAATATGTAAATAAACTTCTTCTAGGTATAAATTGTTACGTTTTCTTCAAAAAATATAGATAATTTTAATTTTCTTATGACAGCCGCTGACAACTTATTTTTTGTTCCCTTACGTGTAATATCAAAATGCGCACACTGTTCCCATACACTGACACTGAAAACGAACGAAAAATAAATTCGAAAAATAAAATTCCATTTTAAAGTTGCCTTTATTACCCGAATACACTATTGCAAAGTTAACATATTCAATAAGTTATTGATGATCTTATCTATGTTGATAGATGATAGATGACAGTTCTCATGTGGTGCGATCTGAAGTTATGCTCTCATGCCTTTTCTTACACCACAGGACCGTACTTGACCCAACTTTTTTGGAATTACGATCCGGGTCCGAATGAAAACTACTTAGAAGTGATGCTTCGACTATCAAAATTATTAAAGATGGGAAGTCCAATCATAAAAGTTATTAAGCATCGCACAGAGCCGGCCTTTGTATCAATCAAGTAAACCCCCTGCTTCAGGGCGCGAGCCTAGAGGGGTGTTTTTTCTTTAGCCTGAGCTTTTTGCTTGAGGATGTGTTTTTTTTTGTGTAGGGTTGCGAAGTTTTGTTAGAAACCGTCAGGAACAAAGCTTTTTTTCGTGAGGGTATTCTTTTGGACCCCAATTTTTATTTTTTAGGGTCGCCGAGTTTGGTAGAAACCGTCAAGGACAAAGCTTTTTTTCTTGAGGGTATTATTTTGGGCGCTATTTTTTTATAATGGCGCCAAGTTTTGGTTGAAACCGTCAGGGACAAACGTTTTTTTTTAGTTTGTTTTTTTTTTCTCTTAGGGGCGCCAAGTTCAAGTCTTGCTTCAGGGCGCCGAAATGCAAAGGCCCGCCCTGATCGCATAATGCTTTTACCATTTTTCATTCAACTTATTATTCAGTATTATTTTAACGTGCAGTACGACCCTGATGGTGTAAAAAACAAGTTGCATAGACTCGAGCAGGATCTTTCAGTTAAAGCCTATTTACAAACACTACGTGAAAAGGTAAACGTAATTATTATTATTATTATTTCAAGGTTGAACCAATCAGCGTAATGCATTTCTTACGATTTTAAGGTTACGTTTTTACGTAGTATTTGTAATTAGGACTTCTGTCACGAGGGGGGGGGCGGGGCGACGCGTAATGTGGAAAGAGGTTAGTTTTTGGAAATGTCCTGAAAAATGTATAAATATTGTAATTTGAGTAAATAAAATACATATAAAACTAATTCTTAACAATACCCGTGTTGTTTTGATTATTTAACCTTCCAGAATTTTGAATTTATTTTATGTATTTTTTATAATAACGATCTGTTTCATATGTAATTGATTGTAACTACAGGGTGGGCCAAAAAAAACCGGCCACTTTTTAAACCATTATAACTTGTTTGCCTTTTGACCGATCTATACAAAAT
The DNA here is from genome assembly GCA_958510825.1 of Brachypterus glaber. Taxonomy (NCBI): domain Eukaryota; kingdom Metazoa; phylum Arthropoda; class Insecta; order Coleoptera; family Kateretidae; genus Brachypterus; species Brachypterus glaber. The sequence continues at coordinate 161,944 of CAUEHQ010000003.1, forward strand.
TTTGAATGAATAAGCTCAAAACATGTCCGATTCTGTAGGTAATTTTAATTATTTAAAATATTGTTATATTTTTTAGTAATAAGGGTTTTTCTAAAGGGGTTATTTTAAAGCCGTGGGGATTAGAGCAAAATGTATAATTTGAAAATTTTTCGCCTTCATAGTGTTAAGTGGTCTTTCTTCAGAAGGTAAGTATATTTAAATTTAAATTTTAAATTATAGTTTATTTTTTATTCTTATTTTTCTGAAAGGCTACATATTGCAATAAATTATTTTTTAAGATAAAAAAACTGATTGAGTAGGCGTGTTATTTATCTGACATCCCTCAAAAAATAATCTGTCAATTTAAAAACTATTCAAAATTACCAAAAGTCTGTGAAAATGTCGAATTACATAAAAAATAAGATAAAAAGTAAAACCTGAATTGTAGATGTATATTTTAAGGAAAATGGTTACGAAATAACAGAAAAATTACTAATGAAGTACGCACATTCAAAAATTGTATGAATATAACATAAAAAACAAGAAATTGCTAAAATAAATCAAGATTTAACTGTTGGCTAAATAAAAAAGTATTATATTTTAAATGCAAATAAAATTAATTATTTTAAACCCTGTTTTAATTATAAATAATATAAAACCATAATATGGTTATTATATTATATTATAAAACCATAATATCGACACTCCCATGCAACAAGGATGTAACTCAAGTTAGACCTATTTTGAGTTATACTCATAGGTAAACGCCTTGAAAAAAGACACAAATGGTGGTACTACTCAGATTTCTCCACAGGTCATTTTAACCAAAAGTTTACCTAAAAGCACTAAAGTAAGAAATTATAATTTGGAATATTATCAGAAACAAACAATAAATAAACAATAAATACTTATAGAGTTAAATAGAGAATGTTATAAGCTTTTAAATGATGTATCACATGGCTTCTTTTTCCACGTCAATCATTTCCCCACCCTTAAATAAGAAAAAAAAATATTTTAGAAATTTAGCTGTCGTGAAAAATGACAATATATGAGTTACGGCTTTGTTGCTTGGGGGTATCGATATGGTTATTATATTATAATTATGGTAGATACAGGATCTTGGTTGGCTATTTGCAGTTAAAGTTCCATATTCTAATTTACTGATTTTCAAAAATTCACATTATCCTTCATCGTATGTTAACATTTCTAAAACAAGCATTTTTTCTCGTTTTGACCAAAACTACACTTATTTCTTGTTTTTCTACAAATGTTTTAATTTAAATACATATATTCGTTTTTTATTTATTGCTCATCTTTAAAATATATATTTAAAATGATGTTTTTAATTTTTATTCGTGATTTTTAATAGTTTTCAATTTGACATATTATTTTTTAGACATGTCAAAAATAATTTGAGATGCGTAACAGACTACTTAATCCGTGTTTTTATGATATTTACTGCTAGCTGTACCCTTTTCAAAAAAATAATATAAAAAATAAAATACAATCTTAAGTTGAAAGAAAAATATACATAACTATTAAAGAAAGACCACTTAACAGACTTAACATAATGAAGACGATTTTTTTTTAATTATACATTTTGCTCTAATCCCCACTGCTTTAAAATAACCCCTTTAGAAAAAACTTTATTACTGAAAAATATAATAATATTTTAAATAATTAAAATTATCTACAGAATATTACATATTTTGAGCATATTTATTCCAAATTTTGTATAGATCGGTGAAAAGGCAAGCAAGTTATAACGGTTTAAAAAGTGGCCGGTTTTTTTGGCCCACCCTGTATGTAGTAACAGAGACTACTACTCTGGTTTATCTCTGGTAGTACAAACAAAGCCTTAGTTATTGTGAACCCGCCTTAAGGTTCCTGGTCTATCAGGTGCTGCCCCCTATGAGTGAGTATCGATATGTCACTTCATAAGTTTATGTGTGTATTTATTGTTTATATCCAGTGTTATAAATAAACTAGTTATAAATAATTGTGATTAATGAGTTATTTTAAACAGGATCAAGTCTATTATTAGTAACTTTAAACACGATCAAGCCTATTATTAGTAAATCGGTGAATAATGTTTTTAAAAATAATAAAAGGCCGACTCGGCGTGTTCCGTGCCAGTGATTCAGGAAATATTTTACCTAATTTTGATATTAAATAGAAAAGAAATGTAGGTAATTATTATGGTGTAAGTTTTAGAAAAGTTTAAATCTAATAAATAAAATTTCATTGAATACTTTTGTGACAGTTGAAAACTTGACAACAATGCTGGTGTCAAGGTTAAGTCGACAACGGGGCCATGAGCGTCATTTCACAAAGAATTTAGGGGGTTTTACTAAATATTTTTAAGTTTTGAAATAAAAAAAAAGAAGTGATTAAATTGAATCTTCACAATTCAAATACGCTGCAGTATTTTTTCTCGAACTCATTTCTGAATAACCCTATATATATATATATATATATATATATATTAGGGTGTTCCTTATTTATACGTGAGGAAAAAAGAATTTTATTTTCTTTTTAATCTCACCCCCTTAAAAGTTTAGACTTGGTATAAGAATTAGGCATGCAAAAATTTAGCCCTCCAGATTAATTTTCTTCCCGACG
>CAUEHQ010000003.1:164744-185347 GCA_958510825.1 Brachypterus glaber
ACTATCCTGCACCTCTGACTCGCAAATTTTCAAAAAAAAAAAATAAAAAAAAAATGTTTGAAAATTTTTTTTTTCCAATTTTTTTCGAAAATTTTTTTTTTTTTTCGAAAAATTTTTTTTTTTCGAAAAATTTTTTTTTTCAAAAATTTAAAATGACTATTTTCCAAAATGGCTGACCCATTCTGTATTCTGATTTGCTAAAATTTGATCTTTTGACTTGCGAAAGTTTTGATTTTTCACTTATCAACCGCCGGCATTTGCGTTACCCAAAGCGTACCACATAATTTCATGTTTTTAGGGGTCCAATTGGGAGCCTTAGAGAAGTTTGATTACTCATATTTTCAGAACATTCTAAATGAAAATTTTAAGATAATAAAAAAATATAAGGTCCACCCTAGTGAAGAATAATTTTTTTTTTTAAACCATGACATGATTTTGTAGGAAATTTATTCCAGTTTTCAAAACTGCCCATTAAAAGATCAAATTTTCGCAAATCAGAATACAGAATGGGTCAACCATTTTGAAAAATAGTCATTTTGTATTTAAGAAAAAGCTTTTTTTTAAAAAAGCCTCTAAGACCATTTTTCACTGAGATACAGCTCGTCAAAAATCACCGAAAAATTTAGTATTTTTTTCTGATCCCTTAATTTTTGCGCGAAGTGTATTTGAAATAGCGGTGTATTTGAAATAGCGTAGAAAATTTTAACAGGTGATTTTACATGATAAACTATGACAAAGAGTTCCTATAAACATATGTCTAAAAATGCGTCATAAGGGAGCTAGGCCCCTATGAAAATGGCTAAAAAAAAATCGGTTTTTATTTAATAACTCAGGAACCCTTAGAGATATATCAACGAGGTTTTGCATGTCAACTAATCCTACCAAGGCCCGTTTTTATGTGTTATTTTCATGTACTTATTTCAACCAGGGGTGTGCGAAACGGGGGGGGGGGGCTTATCAGTTTTTTTGTCCCAAACTTTTTTCTGTGTAACTTTTTTGCAATTTTATTTTTGAAATATGATTCTTCAGGTCAAAATACATAAAAAAAGGTACTCCTGTTGTAATACTGTAGGATTAACCGTTTTCGAGAAAAATTCATTTAAAGGTGAAATTCCACGGTTCGAGGACGAAAAATTAAAATACTAAAATGTTGAAAACCAAAATTTTAATGATGCAGGGCGAATGTACATTAAAAACTAAGAAAAAAACCTCATATACAGGTACTTCCAAAAATCAATCCTAATGGAGCTATGGTCTCCTAAATATGCACCATTTTTAAAGGGCTATGGTAGCTTTAAAAGCGTTTTTTTAGACCTACATGTATGGAAACTTTTTTTTCTTAGTTTTTGATGTAGAATAACATTGCCTCATTAAAATTTTGGTTTTCGATATTTTAGTATTTAATTTTTCGTCCTCGAACCGTGAAATTTTACCTTCAAATGAACTTTGCTCGAAAACGGTTAATCCTACAGTATTACAACAAGAGTACCTTTTTTTATGTATTTTGACCTGAGGAATCATATTTCAAAAATAAAATTGCAAAAAAGTTACACAGAAAAAAGTTTGGGACAAAAAACTGATAAGGCCCCCCCGTTTCGCACACCCCTGGTTTAAATAAGTACGTGAAAATGACATACAAAGATGGGCCTTATTAGGATTAATTCACGTGCAAAACCTCGTTAATATATCTCAAAGGGTTCCTGAGTTATTAAATAAAAACCGATTTTTTTAGCCAATTTCAAAGGGGCGTAGCTCCCTTATGACGCATTTTTAGACATGTTTATAGGAACTTTTTGTCATATTTTATCATGTAGAATCACCTCTTAAAATTTCCTACGCTATTTCAAATACACCCTGTATATATAAAATTTGTGTGAGTGAAAATGTAAGTATGTGTTAAAGTGTATTTAATGGTGTAAAATTGACTTTGAAATTTTTTAACAAAAGGAGAAGTTTCGTTGTATTATAGATATTTTGTTTTTTTAAATTAACTTCATCAGGTTGCACCTTGTTTTTTTCGAAACGAATTGTTGGGTCTATAACAGCTTTGAGTAGGTAATGCGGCACTTGAAACCGTCCTGACTAGCACCTGACTATCACCTGACTATCACCTACCTAGCACCTATCACTTGACCATCACTTGACTATCACCTGACTATCACCTGACTATCAACTATCACCTGACTAGCACCTGACTATCACCTGAATATCACCTGACTATCCCCTGACCACCTGACCACCACCTGACTATGACCTGACTATCATAAAAGGGTGGGGGTGTCAGCGTGCTTGTTAAAGATTTTATTTTCGGTCATCAAGTCCATTCTACCGCTAGCCACACGTTTTTCACCGCCAATCCTGTAGCATCTCTTTGGATAGATGTCAAGTTTGGAGGCTGTAAACTGTTAATTTTCTGCATATACCGACCAAAGTATATAAGTGATGCTGATGGCATTCGAAAACCTCTCAGTGTTGAAGATAACCAAAACCTTATAACTGTCATCGAACGTGCATGCAACTCCAAAATACCTACATATATCTTTGGGGATCTAAATTATACTGAAATTAACTGGAAAACCTTAAATGTGAGCCCCAACAACCAATGCTGTTCTGATTTCATAGCCAGATATAAAGAAGCCAATATTCACCAACTGATAACTTTTCCTACCAGGATTAGAGGGGAAGAAATATCTTTGCTCGACTTGCTTCTAGTCAATGATAAAAAGTTAATCTTTGACATTAAAGAACATCCACCTATTGGACAAAGTGATCATGTTGTAATAACAGTAAAATCTCAAATCCAACTTGCATCCAAACCCACTAATAAAATATACAAAAGATGTTTTTGGTCAGCTGACTACGATAAAATTAACAATCACTTACAAAATCAACTCTATGAAAACTGGAACTGCAGTTACGAGCATGTTATGCAACTGATATCCTCCACCATCAACTTGTATATTCCATTAAAACCTAAAAGAGTCAACTCGCTTAAACCCTGGCTGACCAAAGAGATTATCGCAGAAATACGAAAAAAGAGAAAATTGTGGCACAAATACCGTTCCTACAGGACAGAGATTAACTATCTAAACTATAGGACACAAAACAATTCTTTAAAGCTAAAAATAGATATGTCTAGGAAGGAGTATGCACAAAACTTACTTAACTCTGCTGATAAGCACTTCTGTGCTCATATAAACCGCTCCTTAAACTCTAGACTTACGCATTTTACTCTTAACTATGCTTTCGCGAGAGAATCGAACAGTCGATCTCCAACACATCTTTGATTTAAATGATATTTTTTTTCCTTATTCCTACAACTAACTACGAGTCAAATCTAAAATTTTTATTTGATTGGGCCAAAACTTTGGCCTCTAGGACCAAAAGAGTTTTAGGTCCCCAAAAAAGATAAAATTTTGTTTTTGCGTATATATAAATTATTTAAATACCTATCAACTTTATTTTTGGTATGTGTATGACTCTCATGGATTACTAGATTTTCACAAAAAAAAAGTTTAAATATTTGCCCAAAGATGGAGCTGTGGTAATTTTTTTGAAAAATATTGACCATTTTCATGACCTATGGACTCGAAGAAGCAACGCTGCTCAGAATAAGTGGGCGTGGCACATTAAACTACAAAGTTTCCTTTGTAATTTACCATAGAGTCTAACTATGGGTAATTTGATTCCTTTCGGCAAAATCAATTTTAAAGTGACTCTGCACGTAGGCATTGAATTTAGTTTTTTGGGTATATAAAAATTATTTCAATACCCATTAACATTATTTTTGGTATGTGTATGACTATCATGGATTACTAGATTTTCACAAAAAAAAAGTTTGAATATTTGCCTAAAGATGGCGCTAGGGTAATTTTTTCGAAAAATATTGACTATTTTCATGACCTATGAACTCGAAGAAGCATCGCTGCGCCGAAAAAGTGAATACTGTAGATTAAACTACAAAGTTTTCTTTGTTATATACCATAGAGACTAACTAGGGGTAATTTGATTCCTTTCGGCAAAATCAATTTTAAAGTGACTCTGCACGTAGGCATTGAATTTAGTTTTTTTGGGTATATAAAAATTATTTCAGTACTCATTAACTTTATTTTTAGTACGTATATGACTATCATGGATTACTAGATTTTCACAAAAAAAAAGTTTAAATATTTGCTTCTAGTTCTGAATCTGAGATTCAGATGGCTCGATTTAATAAAAGGCAAAAAGAATTTATACTAAATTTATACGATGAAGGCGAAAAAAACAAAATTAAGATGACCCCAGAAAAAATGGCTCTAAAGTTGCAAGACTACCAGCTAAACGGAACTTATGTTTTTTTACCCGAAGAATACTTGCAACCCAGTCAAATTCGTGGATTAATATCCCAATACACAAAAAAAATATGTAAAAAAAACATCCTGCAACAAAAGAAAAGCGATTACTCCTTTAGACATGGAAGATGAATTTTCAGAAATTGGGTGTTACTACTGTCAACTAGTCAGACTCAACTAGCTGTGATTAGGCAGGGTGTCTTGGCCACAGTGTAATAAAACAATTGATCAAAATGAATGATATTTTTTATTAATTTCATTTGGTATTTATATATTTTCAATTGCTGACTCGCTGGCGCAAATATTTGATGATTCTGCAGACTTGCACTTATGCATCAACTATTTGTACGCTATTTAATAAATTTTACAGGTTTTATATTAATTTAAATTAATTTATATTTGTATTCATATTTGATGTTCTGTCCTTTTGGACATTCTACCGCCTCTCATATTAGCCTAGCTTCCGTTCTTTGGACATTCTGGCGGGGCCTCCGTATGGGACGAACATTCCGACTGGTTAAGGGCATCATCTCGTTGTTTCCAGGAACAGGTCTTGTGGTCGATGATCTGGTTACATAAATCCTAAATTTTTTTAGAGCCAACCATATCATTCCTACTATTGTTAGACAAATAACTATGATGATGGTACCGCTGACAACACTGTGATGTCTCATCGATACCCACACGGTTTGCTGCAAAACCTCTTGGAGTCGTTTTTCTTGATCTTTTATTGTCTTCCAGTGACTATCTGATAGATTCATTTTTCCTTCTGGTGATAGTTGTGTTTTGTCCTGTGTTTGTATCTCCTTGGTCATACCTGTGACGTTTATTGCCTTAAAACCGGTCATGTTCACTGTTGTTGATGTAATTATTTTTGATGAAAGTATGCTTTGTCTGGTATTTATTGAACAAATGGAAGTGATCTTGACAATGCTGGTTTGATTTAATATAACTTCGTCTCTTATTCCGTTGCATATAAATGCTACCTTTGTCGGTTGACTTAGAATACACAGCCATGTATTATCCATGGTTAGTGATTTCCAGACAGTGTTCGGTATATTTACTTCGTTAATCAGACAACTTATTTTTGGATGTCTGTTGAACAGTTCATCTATGATGCAATTTGGATTGGTGTCTATGTTGTTTACTACTGTTGGGGAACAGATATAATTAAATGTATCGATCTTGAGACATTCCTTAATGTTGTTGTTCCTTATGGTGAAATATTGTTGTATATTGAAATTGATTGCCAGTAGCGTGTCAGGAATATTAATTATCTTTGTTAGGCCATTTATTATTTTAGCTGGAACTGGGGTAACCATAGATAGTTGATATTGATGCGTTTCTTGGAGAATGAAGTAACTTTCAACAATAATTTCTTCTATTAGCATCCTTACTTTGGTTTTAATTATACGTGTTTGTAATACTTCAACGTTTACAGGCAGGTTTTTGTTTGTCCTTTCTAAAATTTTCTTTACCTTTGAGTGAGATATAAGTTGATAGATATCGCCATGTTGAAGTTGAATGTCAAGAATTTGTTTCCATTTTTGTATGATGTCTTCAATGTAGTTTTGTGCCAGTGAAAATGTGTCCAATAAGTGAATGTTTAGTTTGTTTGTGTCAATAGATGAATACCAAACTTTCATGTCGTTCAGGGTTTTGATTCCTTGGTTAAATTTGTCTGAGAGCCTATTAAGTTTATCTTCAATATGTTTTTCTGTTTCGTTTAGAGTTTTAACTGTGGAAATCATAATGTTGGTTTGATGGTTAGACAACCTTGCCAGTTCTCTTTGGTTGGTTCGTAAGTCGTCAATATCTTGGTAAACCTCGTCGTTTACTCCAAAAATAGTGGTTAGAAAATTTCCAAGAAGCCCTCTCTTCTTTTTACGTGACGTTGCTAAACTTTGAAGTATGGATTCTAGTTCAGTTTGTTGTTGTCTTATGTGATGGAGATGATGGTTGCAATTGATTATATCAGTTGCTTGCTTGAATCTGTCACATAAAGTTTCAATGATATTAATTGTATTGTTAATGTTATTCTTGTTTGGTTTCGTGGAATGTGCATTTCCATTCGAAACATACCTTTATTGATTTTTGAATCTCCAAGGTTTTCAATGTATAGCCCAGCCTCAATTGGTTTGATAAACTAAATTAAATTGTTTGATATTTAAAAATTTAAAAAATCTATATAAAACATTTTACTATTCCTTCGTCCCTCCGAAGTGACTGATCGATTTCGTGCTTTTTAGCACTCTTCAGAGCCACATATCGGTAGTAGGGACAACTACGAAAATCAAATCCTTTCCATATATCTCTATATAGAGTTTAAAAATCGTTGTAAGGAAAAGCAAAAACAGCTAGCGACATCTACTGCTATAAGCAGAGACTTTTTACTTATAAAACATTTTACTATTCCTTAAAACGACTTTTGTTTGATTAACGCAGTCGTCCCTCCGAAGTGACTGATCGATTTCGTGCTTTTTAGCACTCTTCAGAGCCACATATCGGTAGTAGGGACAACTACGAAAATCAAATCCTTTCCATATATCTCTGATTTTTTAAATTTTTAAATATCAAACAATTTAATTTAGTTTATTAATTCAGATACCACTGTAAAAGGTGACCTCCTAGCGTTTAGGATTCAATTGGCGGCAATGTCCACCGTGGCATTGATTAATCTGCCCCCTATCGACAGCGTGCAATAGGTTCTTGAAACCAATAACTGCTTCCTTTTTTGGACTGTCGATAGGTTTATCCAGTCTCTGCTTATAGCAGTAGATGTCGCTAGCTGTTTTTGCTTTTCCTTACAACGATTTTTAAACTCTATATAGAGATATATGGAAAGGATTTGATTTTCGTAGTTGTCCCTACTACCGATATGTGGCTCTGAAGAGTGCTAAAAAGCACGAAATCGATCAGTCACTTCGGAGGGACGACTGCGTTAATCAAACAAAAGTCGTTTTAAGGAATAGTAAAATGTTTTATATCAATTGGTTTGATTGTATACTCCGCTTTACATATTCCCAAACATGCCAATAGTACTAGCATAGCTTTTATGCTCCCAGTTTTTCCTTCGCTAGTGACAGGCCTGCTTACATGTAAGGGAATGACTTTTGTTATTGGCCTTTTCTTGACTTTACCCGTTGAATCTTCTATATCTATTACTCTAACTTGTTTGTCATTACCAGGACATTAGTGATTTTGGCGAGCGGCCAAGCAGCCGGCCCGGCACATTCATCCTTAAAAATCACTACATCCCCAATCTCTAGGTTTTGTACTTTCCATTTACTGTAATGATTGTAAGTATTCTTTATGCCATATTTTCCAAAAGTCTTGGCGCATTTTCTGCACCAGCTTCCATCTTACTGCGTGACTCGTCGTAGTATCTGTTGTCACAAGGCTGTAAGGGTTGATCAAGGCTCTTCCTATTAAGAAATTCCCCGGAGTTAAGGTTATGATATCTTCTGGATCTGTTGTTAGAGGCCATAAGGGTCTTGAGTTTAAACATGCTTCTATTTGAGAGGTTAGTGTGGTAAAATCCTCATAAGTTAGTGTGGTATCTCCCATTACTCTTGTTAGGTGAAACTTCATCGATTTTACCGCTGCTTCCCACAAGCCTCCGAAGTGAGGTGCCCTTGGTGGAATAAGGTGCCAGTTTAATCCAAGCGTTGTAGCTTGTGTTGGAAACTCTGGGTCTCCATTTATGTATTCAATTTCTTGTTGTATGATATTGTTTGTTCCTATGAAGTTGCTAGCATTATCGCTATAGATATGAAGGCAACTTCCTCTTCTGGACATAAATCTTCTAAGCGAAGCTAGGAATGCGTCTCTCGACATATCACTTACAACTTCAATATGTACCGCTTTCGTTGCTAGACATATAAAGATTGCAATGTATCCTTTGTACGATTTATTTCCTCTTCCTTTGCTTACTCTTAATTGTATTGGGCCTGCATAATCAATTCCAGTGTGCGTGAATGGCGCTGACTGGTTTACTCTTGCTTCTGGTAAGTCACCCATTATCTGGTGCGGACTTTGGGCCCTGTATCTTATACATCTTGGACAGTGGTGGATTATGTTTCGGGCGATAGTAGCTGCATTTATTACCCAATATTTTCTTCTTGTATATGCTAATGTTAATTGATTTCCTCCATGCAGCGTCTGATTATGTGCGTCTCTTAGAATTAATGTTGCTAAATTACTTTCCTTTGGGATTATATAAGGGTGCTTCTCATTTTAGCTCAAGGATAAATTTTCCAATCGGCCTCCAACTCTTATACACCCATAATCATCCAGGATTGGTTTTAGTTTTAGTATTTTGCTTCTGGGTTCCAGTTGGTTTTGTTTATTTAAACACCTTATTTCTGATTTGAAGTGTATTCTTTGGGTTTGATTAACAATCTTGATAGTTGCTTCTTCCAATTCTTCTATTGTTAAGCTTTTTTCTTTTAGTCCTCCTATCTTACGACATTTTTTTATAAAGCGAAGACAATATGCCATTACTCTTGTCATCGTGTGAAATTTCGAATAACGGGCAGCCCATTCCTCCTGAATGTGTACTTCTTGTACCAAACACCTCTTGGTTTCTTTATCGGTGGTTATTTCTATCTGACTGTTGGGCCATTTTGACTTATGTGGCAGCCATGAGGGTCCAAACCACCATAACTTCTGCTCTAGAAGTTTACTGGGTTCTATTCCTCGAGATACCAGATCTGCTGGGTTATCTCTAGATTTAACATGATGCCAATGTGGGGCTGGAACCCTTTCTATTATTTCTGATACTCTGTTCGCCACGAAAGTCTTCCATCGTATAGGTTCTCCTTTTATCCAAGCCAAAGTAATCATGGAGTCTGTCCAGGCATAAATAGAATGGTTTTCTATCCTCAGGGCCTTGATTGTTCGCACCATAAGCTTGGATAGTAGCACTGCTGCACATAGTTCCAACCTAGGAAGCGTCTTTTTCACCTTTATTGGTGCTACTTTGGATTTTGACACTAATATTCTTGTATGGATGATGCCTTCTTCTGACTCTGTTCTTGTATAAATAACAGCACCATAAGCTTTTTCTGACGAATCTGCAAATCCGTGTAGCTCTATTTTTCTTTTTGAGTAGCAAACCCATCTTGGAATAGATATTTTTTCTATCTCTTTAAGTTCATTTCTAAACTGAGTCCATTCCTTATTAATTTTTTCTGGTATAGGTTTATCCCAATCTAATTGTACTAACCACATTTCCTGGATTAACAGTTTTGCTTTAATCATTATTGGTGAAATCCATCCCAATGGATCAAATAATTTTGAAATTTCTGATAAAATTTCTCGTTTTCTATGACTTGACTTGTCGGACGTTTGTATCTTAAAACAAAACGTGTCCTCTTTTGGCTTCCAGTGGATTCCTAGGGACTTCTTCGTCGGTTCTAAGTCCAAGGGTATTGGAAAGTGATCATGGGCAGATTCCGGTATTTGTTCTAACATTCTTTCATCATTACTGGACCATTTTCTTAAGTTAAGGCCAGCCGTCATTAGCATTTGTCTGAGTTGCTTTTGTAATTCAATAGCTTCTTGTAATGATCCTGCTCCAGATAGTAAATCATCGACCTAGAAATCCCTTAAGGCTACTGCTGATGCTTTTGGGTATTTCTTTTGGTGAGCCTTAGCTAGTTCTTGTAGAGTTTTTACTGCTAGGTAAGGCGCGGCGGTTGTCCCATATGTTACCGTAGTTAGCATATATGTTTGGATTGGCAAATTTTCATTAAATCTCCATAATATTGATTGATATGGTTGATCTTCTTCGTGGACCATTATCTGTCGATACATTTTTTCCACATCTCCAGTGAAAGCAATTTTATACGATCTCCATCGTATCAGGATATCTGTGAGTTCTTCTTGTAGTCTTGGACCTGAATACATCATCTCGTTGAGGCTTTTTCCATTTGAAGTTTTTGATGATGCATCAAATACTACCCTTAGTTTGGTGGTGCTGCTGTCTGGTTTAATAACTGCTTGATGTGGTTTGGATGTTCCCTTATTTGTATATGTTGCTAGTTTCATGTGACCTAAATCTAGGTATTCTTGCATAAATCTTTTATACTCTTCCTCCAGTGTTTTATCGTTTTTAAATTTGTTTTCTAATTGTCTTAGTCTTGCTATGGCTTTTGGTTTTGATTCTCCCAGAATTTGTGGATCTTCTTTAAATGGAATTCTTACAATATATTTCCCATCGGGTCTACGCCGAGTAAAGGTATTGTAATGATTTTCGAATAAAATATCATCGTCCTTTTGTTTTATTTGTTGTTCAACTTCCTCGATTTCCCAGAACTTGGTAAGTTGTTGATCTTCTGCCCCTTGGACCATCAGACTTTTGAGTTGTGTTTTCTTTGACTGAACTATTTCCACACAGGGTCCATCCTAGTTCAGTGTTTTGGGCTAGCAATTGTTCTCTTAATTTTCGGGATTCACCTTTCATTATTTTACTATATTCGGCAGCTCCCAATAAAATGTCTATTGGTCCAGGCTGATAGTATGTTGGATCAGCCAAATATTCATTCTTCCATTCTTCTTTATCCAGTTCTTCAGTTGGCTGGTTGGGTAATGGTGACGTAATTTTTTTAAGTAAGAATAGTTCACAATTTGTCTTAAAGTTGCTAGGAAATCTGGGGAAAATGTTTGCTGTAATTTTAGTCTTTGATATTTTTATTTCATTTCCAATTCCCGAAATTTCACCATAAATCTTCTCACGTGGTAACTTTAATGATTGAGCAGCTTCCTCAGTAATAAATGACAACTGTGACCCTGAATCAATTAGAACTCTAAGGCTTTGCAATATTCCTATATCAGATGAGACTTGGACTACTGCTGTAGCTAACATAACGCTGGTTTCCATCTCTTGTTCGGATGTTGCTGTATTGATTGATTGTTGGTTTGATTGATCCGTATAGGCCATATGCAACAGGCTATGATGATATCTTGAGCAATACTGACATCTCCCATTGAGGCTGCATCTTTTTTGAGACGAATGATTCAAACAATTGTAGCAAATCTTTATATCTTTAACGAATTTTATTCTGTCCGGTATTGATAATCTTTTAAATACTGAACACTGCGTTATGCCGTGTTCAGGTGAATTGCAGTACCTGCAGTCTGCTCTTTTTCTTACAGGATCATTAATTTTTATTTTTTCTGTGCCCAGGTTTTCAAGAGATTGGACTTCGTCAAATTATTGGACTGCCATGGGATTCTGCAGTGTTTGTTCATATAATTTATTTGTGTCAGGATCCCATTTTCGAGCTATAATTGTGTTAATTATGGCTCCCCACGTATCAGTTTCTATTCCCAAGTTTTTTAGTGCACGGAGACATTCTAAGCTGGTGTCGTGTAGCGATTCATGATTTGACTTTGGCAGGTCCAGAATCTTTGAAACTATCTTGTTAACAATAAGCCTCTTGTTGTTATACCGAGCCTGCAACAATTCCCAGGCATCAATATAGTTTGCTTCTGAAATGTGGAGATGTTGGATGACTTTGGCAGGCTCTTCATTTAGATAGATTTTTAAATACTGCATTTTTTCTATGTTGTTAAGTTTATGATTTAAATGTACCATCCTGTTAAACATGTCGTAGAATGTTGTCCAAATGTCATAGTTGCCATCAAACTTTGGAATTTTGACTGCTTCCAAAGTTATGGCGGAACTTTGAGAGGAACTCATTTTGTCTTCTATCTTCATTAGAATTTCATAATACTTGCTTCTAAGTCCCATTATTACCAATTGATTTCCATCTTCGTATTGTCTGAATTCTTTTAGCTCCTGATGAGTTCGAAGAATCATCCTCCACTGGTCTTCAAGATTAATTTTCTTTTGCTTGAGGAAAGATATGCTTTGATCGGTTTTTATTTCATTTTGGATTGTGGTGATTTCTTCATTTATTCCTTGGATGTCCAGATTTAACCATCTTATTCTGTTTTTCACTTTTTCATTTTGTATATCTTCATGATTCGCTTCGCTTATGTTTATTGAAGAGACCTGTGCATTTTCATACGCCTTGGGACATTTTTTCAGATACTCTAGGGCTTGTTGGATTTCTTCGTTAGTTTCTCTGCCGAATCGGTCGCCATTGATAGAAGGATCCCTGCTCTTCTTCCGTAATCTTTGAATTTCGATTCGCGTTCGTCAACGTATTTTTCGTTTTTCCTTACTGATGAATCCTTTTTTAAGTTTGAGAAGAGATTCTTCACCTTGGCCAATAGTTCCTCCATAGTGTCGATCATATAGTATATTATTTAGTTTTTTGTTTGTTTTTTGTTTGCTTTTTGTTTGTTTTTTGTTTGTTTTTTGTTTGTTTGTTTTTTTTTTGTTTTTTTTTGTTTGTTTGTTTTTTTTTTTTACTATTTTTTTTACTTTTTTTTTCTGTTTTTATTTTGTTGGGTGGATCCTGAGAACAGTGCCTTTCTTTCTTTTTTCTTTGGGCTGTCTTCTTGGAATCCTTTTCTTTTTTCTTTATGGAGCGGTATGTTATTTCTGGGCCTTACAACTGGTGCACCTCCTTAGGCCTTACTTGGTTCAATTTTCTCTCGAAGAACCATATGTTCTACTGTCAACTAGTCAGACTCAACTAGCTGTGAGTAGGCAGGGTGTCTTGGCCACAGTGTAATAAAACAATTGTACAAAATGAATTATATTTTTTATTAATTTCATTTGGTATTTATATATTTTCAATTGCTGACTCGCTGGCGCAAATATTTGATGATTCTGCAGACTTGCACTTATGCATCAACTATTTGTACGCTATTTAATACATTTTACAGGTTTTATATTAATTTAAATTAATTTATATTTGTATTCATATTTGATGTTCTGTCCTTTTGGACATTGGGCCCAACATCGGTGAAATTATTTCCACTGTCATAAATAACATAATAATAATTTCGAAGGAAATTTGATTAAAAAAAAGGTAAGATAACTATAACTATACCAATCTTCTTCTCTTATATATTTATAACTTTTTAGCTTTTCTTAACTTCAAAAAATACTACAGCGCAGTATAATGTGAAGTTTTGATGAATATGAGCACATCAGTATGATTATCCCAGTAAACAATATCAGGAATACCCCCTGCGTGCCGAGTCTCTTTTTTACCCAGAGGAATTAGATTACCCCTAGTCAGTCTCTACGGTAAATAATAAAGGAAACTTTGTAGTTTAATGTACAGTATCCAGTTTTTCTGCGCAGCGATGCTTCTTCGAGTTCATAGGTCATGAAAATAGACAATATTTTTTGAAACAATTATCCCAGCGCCATCTTTAGGCAAATATTCAAACTTTTTTTTTGTAAAAATCTAGTAATCCATGATAGTCATATACATACCAAAAATAATATTAATGGGTATTGAAATAATTTTTATATACCCAAAAAACTAAATTAAATGCCTACGTGCAGAGTCACTTTAAAATTGATTTTGCCAAAAGGAATCAAATTACCCCTAGTTGTCTCTATGCTATATAACAAAGAAAACTTTGTAGTTTAATCTACAGTATTCACTTTTTCGGCGCAGCGATGCTTCTTCGAGTTCATAGGTCATGAAAATAGTCAATATTTTTCGAAAAAATTACCCCAGCGCCATCTTTAGGCAAATATTCAAACTTTTTTTTTAGAAAATCTAGTAATCCACGATAGTCATATACGTACCAAAAATAATATTAATGGGTATTGAAATAATTTTTATATGCCCAAAAACTAAATGCCTACGTGCAAAGTCACTTTAAAATTCATTTTCCCCAAAGGAATCAAATTACCCCTAGTTAGACTCTATGGTAAATTACAAAGGAAACTTTGTAGTTTAATGTGCCATGCCCACTTTTTCTGAGCAGCGTTGCTTGTTCGAGTCCATAGGTCATGAAAATGGTCAATATTTTTTGAAAAAATGACCACAGCGCCATCTTTAGGCAAATATTTAAACTTTTTTTTTCGTGAAAATCTAGTAATCCATGAGAGGACTTACATACCAAAAATAATGTTAATGGGTATTGAAATAATTGTTATATACCCAAAAAACTAAATTCAATGCCTACGTGCAGAGTCACTTTAAAATTGATTTTGCCGAAAGGAATCAAATTACCCATAGTTAGACTCTATGGTAAATTATAAAGGAAACTTTGTAGTTTAATGTGACATGCCCACTTTTTCTGAGGAGCGTTGCTTCTTCGAGTCCATAGGTCATGAAAATGGTCATTATTTTTCGAAAAAATTACCACAGCGCCATCTTTAGGCAAATATTTAAACTTTATTTTTGGCAAATATCTAGTTATTCATGAGGGTCATATACATACCAAAAATAAAGTTAATATGTTTAGAAATATTTTTTTATACCCAAAAAACAAAATTTAACCTTTTTTGGGGACCAAAGTTTTGATCCGATCAAAGAAAAAATTTAGATTTGACCTAAAGTTAGATGTAGGAATAAGAAAAAAAATATCATTTAAATCGAAGATGTGTTGTAGCAAAATTACCAAAAACTGTTCGATTTTCTCGCGAAAGCATAGTTAAAGATAAATCCACTAATCGTATCATTACTGATGAGGCTGAAATGGCAGAATGTTTTGCTGAGCAATTCCAGAGTGTTTACACCAGAAAAGATTTAAACAATATGCCCACGTTAGATCCCAACTTATTCTCTGCAAGATCTAGAAAAGATAACATTTACGCCTGAAAAAGTGGAAAAGGCCATTAAGTCTCCAAAAGCTAATTCTAGTTCAGGAAAAGACGAAATCACAGCTTTATTCTTGTCAAAATGTTCTTCTAATCTTTCTAAACTACTGTCAGAAATGATGAATGAAATCTTTAGCAAAGGAAAATCACCAAAAGACTGGAAAACTGCTATCGTTGTACCGATTTATAAAAAAGGTAATAAACAACTTGCTGAGAATTACCGACCGATCAGTTTAACAAACAACCTTTGTAAAGTTATGAAGAAAATTATCGTTTCTGAAATGACATCATTTCTTCTAGAAAATAGCGTCATACCCTCATCTCAGCACGGCTTCCTCCCTGGCAGGTCTACCTTCACAAATCTGCTTAACGATTGGACACTGGCGGACGATGAGGGAGAGCCCATAGACATATTCTACTTAGATTTTGAAAAGGCTTTCGATAAGGTACCCTTTATTAGAATAATGTACAAATTAAATTACTTTGGTATCAGAGGTGACTTGCTTGAACTTCTTGGTGACTTCCTCCAGGGCCGAAATTTTCTTGTTCGAATAGGAATTATTCTGTCAAAGCTACGAGAAGTATTCAGTGGAGTCCCACAAGGGTCAGTAATTGGTCCTTTGCTGTTCCTGATTTTCATCAGTGACCTTCCCAAATGCATTAAATGCAGAAAAAGCTCTTTTGCGGATGACACCAACTGCTACTGCAATGCAATCACTCAGTCTACAATCCTCCAACAAGACATCGAGGCATTAAAAAGATGGACAGCAATGTGGCAGATGCCATTGAATGATTCCAAATGCTCCATTTACACCTGGGCCGTAGTAATCCAAGGCACCAGTATTTTATATGATCAGTTCAAGTTGGCGTAGTTACACAGCAGAGAGACCTGGGAATCATTGTCACGGGTGACCTTAAATGGGAAGCCCATATCAACACCATAGTCAAGAAAACCAACAGTCTCGTTTATCTAATTTCCAGGGCTTTCAAGAATCTCACTTCTGAAATGATCCTAAAAATCTATAAAACATACATAAGACCAAAACTCGAATACGCCCAGTGTATATGGAGCCCCTACTATGTCAAGGACATCGAGGAACTGGAGAAAGTTCAACGCAGAGTTACGAAGTTGCCCATAAGTTTAAGAAACTTACCCTACGAAACTCGCATCCAAAGGCTTCATCTCCCCACTCTTCAACAACGTCGTCTGCGAGGTGACTTAATAGAAGTTTATAAGGTTCTGAGTGGTCACTATAAATGTGATTTGGAAATTTTTCAGTTTGCCGAAAACTTAGAGGCCACAATAAAAAGTTATGCAAGGAGCGTTGTGCAAAATTGCTACGAAAAAACTTTCTATCGAACCGCGTGGTTTACAGCTGGAACCGATTAACTGAAGAAACTGTAAATTCAATTTCTATTAACCAGTTTAAAAACAGAGTGGACCACGAGATGGAGGGATGGATTATTCAATGTGATTTACCCACCCACTGTGATATATGTTCCTATATGTGATATTTATAATATCTATTTGTTGTGATAAACTAAATTAATTACCATTAGCAAAATCAAGATTATATTCAATAGTTTCATCGTTTATAACGCTCACTATTGTAATTTATAATAATATCACCTGACCATCACCTGACTATGACCTGACCATGACCTGACCATCAGCGAATACTAAGGTTATAAATTAAGAGTAAAATTTAGAAATTAACCATTTGCAATAAAAATGTCACAAGATTTAGTTCATGTTGGAGAGCTGGCAGAAGCTGTCAGAGCCAAATATAGGTTTTTAAAAAGAATGAAGTCCGACAAAGAAGAACACTTAGAAGCAGTATTTAAGTCTGAACCTTTGAAAGAAAACTTATGTGATACACAATCATCCATTGAAAAACATAACCTAACAAAAAATAATCAGCATGAAGATCATCGCTAGGTCCAAACGCTACTTCTGAGGAGCGAGAATATACTTGTAATAGCGATACCTATGGGCCGGAATTAAAAAATGGGCGATGGATACTTGGAAATAAACAACTGAACTTTGATGATAAACATATAGTTGTAGGTGGCAAAACATTCAAAAGCAGTACAGGTCTACAACAGTTGATATTTTGCGAGAAGCCTCGAAGTTTTACAGAACAATTCACAGATATATAAACAAATATTAGAGTTGACCGGTGTACATCGTGATTCTTGTGGTTATCTCAGACATCAGCCTTGCACGGAAAAATTCAACAACATAATCAAGCCGTTGTTTGGGAGAAAGAGATTCTCGAAAATATCTGCTATAGAATCAAAGGATAACGACATTATTAAGCCTCTGCGAGAGCATAAATGGATGAAGATATCTTACCCAAAACCAATCGAATATGAAGATGCTTTTTTAAACACCGATTCGCTAGATGAAAGTTTCTTAGTGGAAAAACTTAAACACCTAACTCCACAGGATAGCAAATTTCGCCAAATAATTGCTGAGCTTAAACGAGTTGGATATATTTAATATTAAATATAATATTAGAAAATATGCAAATTTTAGTGTAATACATATTTCAGTTTTATTTGTAGCAAAATATAAGAACTATGTTTTTATTTCCTGTTTAATCGACATAATGAATATAATGGACATAATCGACATAATGGACATAATAGACATAATGGACATGATGGATATAATGGACATAATCGACATAATGGACATTCGAAGTATAGTAGTAAGGCATTAAAATCTCTCAAACGAGCATAAAAAATATTGGTTGAAGGTGAAACTTCTAATATGCGAAAATACTCTAATAAGGGTGCTAACTTATGTTTGGTTAAAAATAAAAGCGATAAATAAAATTTTCCTTAAATAAAGTTATTGATTTCAATTGCCTGACAGTTATTCTTTTGCAACCGATACCGAGTAGCAAAAAAGTTGGATAAACAAAAAAAAAAAAGATCCAGTATCGTATTAAGATAAAAACTTACTCTTTAAGTCTCGATAGGATTTTTAATGGTTTTTAGTTTTTGGTATTTTATATGTTTTTAATATGGGTATAACTTTGGAGAACGAGCGTTGGAATTTAGATTCAGTAGATTAATAACACCAAGACATGCAGGAATCCTAAGCCGAAAGATGTTTTGATGCGGTTTTTGTTAATCTGACGTAGGAGAACTCAGTGTTTTTTTTGTGTAAATTTTAAAATAAAATAATTAAAAATTCTTGTTTATTATAAGTTGTTAAATCGGCACCTAGTGCTACTAAGAATGCCTAGGTATTGAAATCTTTGCCGAAAAGTCAAAATCTATGACCATGTTTTTATATTTCTCGACGTTTTAGACCTTTCTGAGTCGAAATCGGTGAAAAAAATTTTTTGCGTCCGTCTATCTGTATGTCCGGTTTAAACTCGATAACTCCATTTCTAAAAAAGATATCGACAAGCGGGTTTTTGCATATTGTTTCTTATCATATTTTTAAGAGACATAAAAATGTAACCTATTTTTTTAAGACATTTAATCGATACTTCAAATTTACGCAAAATGCCGTTTTCCACCAGAAGATCTACTTACAAAGATAAATTAAACCTAGTAACTGTTTTAGTTACTAATAATTATATCATTATAATGAAACGAAATAGGGTATATAATGTATTTTATTTTATGTTTTTAGTATGACAGAGTGGTAGACTCAAGGTTATAGTTATGATTTTTTTTCAATAAATATGAAAATATCGCATTATTTTACCTTATTTTCCTTGCATATATGTTTGTTATTTAATGATGATAGTTTTAGCATATGTAATCCAGAAAAATAACTGGTGCGCTCACAAACCACAAAATAGGTTAAAAAAACTTAAAACTCATGTTTGTTCTTTTTTATCTTTTTAATCGAACTTCGAATGATTTTAAAAATATCTTTGATTAATGCTCTTTCTAATGGTATGCTACATGCATCAAAAAATCTTTAATTACCTTGATAAAAAACGCAAAATTCTTAGTATGTACCGGGTGATCCAAAGTTCCCGACCCAATCAGTTTTCTCCGAAACGGTAAAAGTTATGGACAAAATTTTATCGGGTTTTTCGATTGGGCCACCTAAGCTACAAATTAATGTGGATTTAAGGTTTTTAGTTTAGTGGAATAATGGGCGTAGCGATAGTCATTTTTTTAATTTTTAGTGGCATGTATAGGAAAACTAACTTAAATCGAATAATATTTTAATTTTATATATTTATCACACAAAGTCTTTAATATACATACAAGCGTTAAGAAGTTATTTTCTAAATAATATTTTTCACCTTACGTCAAGTTATTTTAAACAACAAAAAAACAGACAGTTGGTTTAAACAAATTCAATCGCCAAAAATGGTCTGGGTTCAAATCTCAGCAGCGGAACTACTTTTTTTATTAATATTTAATTTTTTATTATAATTTTTTAATATTATTAGTTTTTTTTTTTGGTTTATCAATGTTCCATTAATTTTATTATACATGGTATTTGTAGATTTTAAAAGACAATAAATAGTTTAATCGTTTTAAATATAAAATTAAGAGTCAATACAATTTTTAAAGAACTTTCACTTTCAGGTTTATATATATATAAAAAAACTTAAAACTCATGTTTGTTCTTTTTTATCTTTTTAATCGAACTTCGAATGATTTTAAAAATATCTTTGATTAATGCTCTTTATAATGGTATGCTACATGCATCAAAAAATCTTTAATTACCTTGATAAAAAACGCAAAATTCTTAGTATGTACCGGGTGATCCAAAGTTCCCGACCCAATCAGTTTTCTCCGAAACGGTAAAAGTTATGGACAAAATTTTATCGGGTTTTTCGATTGGGCCACCTAAGCTACAAATTAATGTGGATTTAAGGTTTTTAGTTTAGTGGAATAATGGGCGTAGCGATAGTCATTTTTTTAATTTTTAGTGGCATGTATAGGAAAACTAACTTAACTCGAATAATATTTTAATTTTATATATTTATCACACAAAGTCTTTAATATACATACAAGCGTTAAGAAGTTATTTTCTAAATAATATTTTTCACCTTACGTCAAGTTATTTTAAACAACAAAAAAACAGACAGTTGGTTTAAACAAATTCAATCGCCAAAAATGGTCTGGGTTCAAATCTCAGCAGCGGAACTACTTTTTTTATTAATATTTAATTTTTTATTATAATTTTTTAATAGTATTAGTTTTTTTTTTTGGTTTATCAATGTTCCATTAATTTTATTATACATGGTATTTGTAGATTTTAAAAGACAATAAATAGTTTAATCGTTTTAAATATAAAATTAAGAGTCAATACAATTTTTAAAGAACTTTCACTTTCAGGTTTGGACCCTGTAGATGGGTCGTTAGTTTTATGTGTAGTAAATTCTCTATATTTTTTGTATTTTACCGCAAAAAGGCCTAAGCGATAACACATACATTTTTAAGGGAAATAAATTTTATTAAACAAACCTAATGAGGTATGTATTTGAAACTTGTCACCCTTTTAAAAGTGCCAAGTGCTCCAAAAAGGTGTTAATGTTTTTTTGCTTAAGAACAGTACGGACAACAAATTTCATAAGAAAAAA
>CAUEHQ010000003.1:185547-271564 GCA_958510825.1 Brachypterus glaber
GACTCGAGTATTTGAGCTGGTTCTCGTTAGGGTCGAGTACAGGTTAGTTATTTTTGTGTATACCTTATTTTAACAAAACTATTATCCTAGTGTAAAAATTGTTTAAAAACATTCCATGACCTTTTTATTAAAAAAAAAAAAATAAAATAAAATTCTTGAAATTGAAAACTTTATTTTTTAAACTCAAATATTTTAAAAACCGATAAACGGATCTATAAAGTATCCATATCATTTTATGCAGAATTTTATACTACATTTAACGAGTGAATATAGCATTCAATTTAAAAAATGGAGCTTTTTATGTTTGAGAATCCAAAAGTTTGAATATTTTAAACGCCCTGTATAAAATATTTTATTTTTTGCAAATAAAATAATTAGATACACCCTTTTAGGCTTGCAAAATTTTATTAATTTTTGACAAAAAATAAAGAAATTGAAGTGCCTTTTTTAAAACCATACAACTTTTCCCTTTAAAGTTTTTCTCTATAGTTTATAATTTACAGGGTTATTTTTTAAATGGTACAGTGCCTCTAACTTTTAAACGGCGTAAGATATCAAATTAAAATTTTGAACAGGTATATTGCATTATATAAACTATGTTTTTATGTAAATTACACATTTTTATATTTTAAAATAAAACTAGTGGGCAATGGGGGCAAAATGTTAAATGGAAGTGTGGGCGTGTGGCATATCGTTTGAAAGGTTTTAAAATTGTCTATCCAACAGTGTATTTATTTTTTAGGTTATTTTGAAGGGTTATATTTAGCTTTAAATGTTTAATAAATCAATTATGAAATGTGACAATCCTCCCTTAATAACTCGAATGAAGTGTAATATCAAAATTCTAAAAGATGATTGAATTTAACTTATCATAACCTAAATATGCATAATGTGAGGTTATAAAATTTACCCCCATTCCCCCACTACCCCAACATAAAAATCTTAAATAACTACCCCCTATTTTTTTACACTTAAGTTAAAGGGAAAATAAAGATCTTTATTAATAAATTAAAAAAAATATATTATTGACCAATCCCTTACTTGGGGGGCAGGTTCATTTTCATTTATATTATCACGGAATAGGAGGAGGTAAAGCGATTTAATTTTTTTTATAACCAACTTAAAGTATTTTTGATACCCCTTAATCTATGACATAAAAGTAAGGGGGTTACTGTCTAAGATTTTGAGGTTGGTGTAGTTGAGGGTTAGGGGGTAATAATTATAATGTTCAAATGTGAAAATTTAAGTTGCTATGATGATGAATTAATTTGACCTTTTTTTCTAGAATTTTAATACTTTGGTTTGGACTTTTTTGGTTTTGGAGAGATTATATGATCATTGATCATATTCGAATGCAATATATTGACGGCTTTTCAAAATTTAAAAGCTGTATAAAATATTTCAATTTAATCGAAAATCAAAAAATAAATATACGCTTGAATAGACAATTTGAATACCTTTCAAATGATGTATTACTCGACCCCCTTTCATTTTAAAATTTTTCGTTAATATACAAGATACCATTTTATGTTGTATGTCTGTTCCAAATTTCAAGTCGATATCTTATGCCGTTCAAAAGTTAGAGGCACTGTACCATTTAAAAGAATAACCCTGCGAATCGACCGAGTCGGATTGGGTGAGACACCCTGTATAATAAAACTGATTTAAAAAACTCACCACAAAAATGTGTTCTTGAGGTTATGTCTTGACATTTTATGTAATTACATTCTGTACATTCTGCAAATAATAGATAAAAAACATTAGTTCTATATCTAATAGATAGTATTAATAAAAACTACTTACAGTTACACGCAGGTGGGTTCGATAAATCAATAATTCGATAATTCAATTTGTAAAATTCATGTTTCTGTAGACATCTTGTCTTATCAAAAAATAATAGAAGGAAGCACCTCTACTGGAGAACCGTAAAACTTACGAATAATATCTACTATTCAACTTAAAACTAGAACTAGATATCTATAATACTGATAAAAGAAATCTACCATTTATATGAATAAAAGAATTCTACTATTTAATTTAATTAATTTATAAAAACCAAACCTAGGCAGCGCCAATAATTTTATTAATCAATCTATTTATCCCGTAATGTAATCCGTTTGAATTAGTTTGAATTATTTCTATTTGCAGCTGCACCGTAAAATTATGAATTATTCTTCGGGTGACGACATTGACCAGAAGGGGTCGCCATCTAGCGGTAGAAATTGGTGTTTTTAATTAATTAAAAAAAAAATCTCGGTGGCTGTGAATTGTCCACACCACAATTCACAACTCAACAAGTCTTTATTTATAAAAAATATTTTGGATAGTTTTACAGATAATAAATAATAAAAATGTGCTTAACCTAAACCATCACATGCGCAGACAGCCCTCTAGGTCTTCCAAAAAGCCGCCCCCCCCCCTGCGCCGATTGGCAGCCCCAAGGTCAGACCACACAGACGAGCTGAGACGGTGACAGCCCTCGGGGCTATCCCACCCGGTGCCAGGGTGCTTAGTTGTCCCATGAGGATGAACCGCACATATGCGGGTTGTAATAGGACAAACACATGGTGGCTGATACAGAGGAGCCGAAGTTGCCGATGTTTGCGGCGATTTATCCCTGCCCAACGGTCAATGCTGTTATTGGTCGTGGACCCTGAACAGCTTTTTGGCTTATGCGCTGCTTGGCGGCGTCACCTATAGGGACAGAAAAGTTAATTATGGTTACTCAGGTTTAGGGCTGGGGAGTAAAGGAAAAAAATAGTGCAAAACCTTTTAACGACAATGTTTAGCAAGCTCGTCTATCAACCTGTAGGTCCGCGGTTCAGTTGTGAATTGAACCGCGGACCTACAGGTTGATAGACGTGCATGCTATATACTAATCCACCGAGCTTTTTGTAATAGAAACAAAGTGTCGTCTACACTACAAAAAATATTTATGTAAATTTACATGCCAAATCAGAGTTAATATGTTGCCAATCATAATCATGTAAAAGTAAAAACATAACCAGTAATATTAGAATTCTGAATGTAAATTAACATGTCATAAGTACATCATATGTAATAAAAGAAACAACGCAAGAATATTAATGTTACAAAATACTACTGAGGAAAAAAGACGAGTATAAAAATAAAAAAAGGGAAGCAAAACGGGTTTTTAGAAGAAAGAAAAGGAACCTTGAGAAACAGATAGTGGAAAGGATGGAAGAAAACAGACTAACAAATACAAGGACAACGATATGCTGCAACAAGGAAGGCGAATTGATTGGGAACGAGGAAGAAATTATCGACAGATGGAAAGAATACTTTGAGGAGCTACTAAACACACATGTAAGTAACGAGGTTGTAGTTGAAAATGGAATAGAAAGACAGGAATTAGAGGAAGACGAAGAACTAGGGCCAGAGCCACCAACGCTTGAAGAGCTACAGTCTGTTATAAAGGGTATGAAGAATAATAAGGCACCAGGCGAGGACAATATAACATTAGAAATGATCAAATTTGGAGAAGATAAAGTAATTAAAGAGCTTTTTGAATTGATTAAAATTATATGGGAGAAGGAAAATTTACCAGAAGAATGGAATATAGCAATAATATGCCCATTGTATAAAAAGGGAGACAAAACGGTTTGTAAAAATTACAGAGGTATTTCGTTGTTAGAGGTAGGGTACAAAATTTTTAGCAAGTTGCTAGAAAGAAAACTAAATAATTACATGGAACAGAGCACTGGGGACTATCAATGTGGCTTTAGGAAAAACAGGTCAACGATAGATCAAATTTTTGTACTTAGGCAAACACTAGAAAAATTTTATGAAAGCGACACAGATTTACATCATTTATTTGTAGATTTCGAGCAGGCTTATGATTCAGTACTTAGAGTAGAACTCTATAAAGGACTAAAAGACCTAAAAGTGCCAGTAAAACTAATTAAACTGGTTAAAATGTGCTTAAAAAGAACACAAGCTAAGGTAAGAATACAGGATAAAGTATCAGAGGTTTTTAAGATCAAGGAAGGATTAAGACAGGGAGATCCAATATCTACTACGCTGTTTAATATGGTGCTAGAAAAATTGGTACGTAATAGTCATATTCAATCGGGAGGAAATATATTTATCAGACAATACCAAATTTTAGCATTTGCCGATGATGTGGATATAATAAGTAGAAAAAAGGACAGGTTAGTGGAAGTATATAGATATTTTAAAGAAGCAGCATTAAGAATGGGTCTAAGGGTAAATGTGGCAAAAACGAAATATATGGTGACAACAAGGAACGATTGTGGAAATGAAGGAGTAATGATCGATAATCAAATATTTGAAAAAGTAGACAGTTTTAGATACTTAGGTGCAGAAATAACTTCGAAAAACGATAATAAAGACGTCAACGTAAAATTAATGGCAGGAAACAAGTGTTACTACGTCTTACAAAACATCCTAAAATCCAAGTCATTGTCATTGAATTCTAAAATTAAGGTTTATAAAACAGTGGTCAGACCAGTTGTGATGTATGCATCTGAAACATGGTGCTTAACAAAAAAGGAAGAGGAATCTTTGGATACGTGGGAGCGTGAAGTTTTAAGGAGAATATACGGACCCGTGCAGGAGAATGAAATCTGGAGGATAAGAAGAAACGACGAGCTAAGGGAACTGTTTAAGGAAAGTTGTTTGTCGACACAAATAAAAAGTAAGAGGATCAGCTGGCTAGGCCATGTACAAAGATTGGGAGATAATAGATGCACCAAAAAAATTCTTAACAGTAAAGAGAAAGGAAAACGAAGGAAGGGAAGACCAAGAAAGAGATGGCTAGATACGGTAAAAAAGGATCTGGAAGAACTAGGTATTGTAAACTGGAAAGAGAAGGCCATGCACAGAAAAGAGTGGGCAAAGGTAGTGCAAAGAGCAAAGGAGTTTATACCTTCATAATCCAAAAGGTTATAGATGTGGTTGGCCACCGCTCTATGTAAAAAAAAAGGCTCGGAAACCCTCACGGGAGGCTATGACCCTAAATGGGTTGGACAGCCAATGATATATAAGTACAATCATTTATTATTTCATCAATCTATTTTCCATCATCGTACAGAGTGATATTGGTATACTGACAGTTTCGGGCTTCTGGCCCTCTTCAGTACCAAGAGTCAACTCTGCATGCTGATTAAGAAAACCTTTTTAGACTGTATTCGCTAAAGAATATAGTGATTAGATTGATGTAGACTTGTGCACCATCTATTGCTAGATGTAGACAACTACTCATACCTCTCCTAGTCTGGAGACTAAATGGAGCCAGTGGAAGACTTGTGTGTCTCAAGCACATAGTACTACTAACGTGTGGTTAGACGTATAATTAATAAGGACAGATTTTTTAAAATTTTAAACAAAATTATAAAAATATTAATTTATTATTCCATCAATTTTTTAATCATCGTACAGAGTGATATTGGTAGGCTGACAGTTTCGGGCTGCTGCCCCTCTTCAGTACCAAGAGGTAACTCTGCACGCTGATTAAGACAACCTTTTTAGACTTTATGTAAAATCATGTAAACTTATCCAACTTTATATTGCAAGATATTTTACAAGAATATGTATGTAAATTTACCTAACTATATGTAAAATTACATGATATTTAATGTAAAATTAATAAATGTTTGTATGAGTTAACATAAATGTGCATGTAAAATTACAATATATTACGTGTGAGTTTACTTACCATACATGTAAATTTACTAATATGTACAAGTAAATTTACTAACCTTGTAAGCCCGATAAGCACCAGGTTCCGATCTGAGATTTTTTAGAACTAAGACAAACCCAGAGTTACGGGTTTGGACTTTTTGGATTGTTACTCAGTGTATTGTAATGAAGGGTCCCATTTACTAATCCAGTGATGTGCACTTAATTAGCATGCTGACCATAGCTCCCGCTCAGCCTGACTGACAAAAATTTGATTGTTCAGTACTTATTGAAAAAGTAAATTATAAACTTAAACTTTTAGTTTTATATGAAATTAAAACACTTTTATGTAATTTTACTTTGTTTTAGATAGTTACTAAGCTTTACAATATTTTTTAAATTTTTATGTAATTTTTCTGTATATTACATATTTTACTTAACTTTACCAGATTTTTTATGTAAAGTCACAGCCATTGCAGTGATTTTACTTGAAAATAAAATGTTTTCATGCATATGCTAGTAATAATTAAAATATTTGAATTGTAAATTTTCGTTATGAGAGAAAAAAACATTTTTTATTAATTATATTTATTTATAATTTAATAATTTTATTTCTCTGTGTGTTTATTTATCTTTTTCTTGTAAAATAAATAAAATAAAATAATATTAATTTTCGCTATCTTGATGGTTTGTGAGCCTCTCCTAAATCGATCTATCTGAGGCGTCTAAATTATGAGAAAAAAAAGTTTTCTTAAATCAAGAATGTGTTATGAATTAATGAAGAATATATTATCTTTGTTATATACAAATCAAATATTCTTGATTTAAACATATTTTTCTGTGTCATTAATTTATTATTATACCGTACAATCAAATTGCAGATATTATGTCTAGAAGCATATACATTATCACTAACCTTTGACATTATTATTATTATTATTTATCCGTGTATTTACACTAGTTTACAGGGCACGTAGATCTCCACATTCTCTAGTAAAATTCTGGCCTGAATTGCAATAACATTTCTTTTTTAAGTAGTACCATTTTCGAGGTATCGATCCCCAAAGAGCTTAGCAGGGTAAGCAGGTAAAAAGTGCCCCAGCCCGATTAGAATTAGAATTAGAATTATTTATTGGTATTTTTTACGCCATCGTAAGATAGATATACAAGTCAATTTACATTAAATTACATTAAAAATATATAAATAAATAAATAAATAAATCAAAAAACATAAACATAATAAATTATAAGTACACAAACAAATAAATAATATTAAAACTAGCTATATATTATAAGTATTATCATTAAGAAAATCTTTGACCGAGTAGTATCGTTTTTCTAAAAGAAAGTTTTTTAGTTTTCTTTTAAAAATTTCACCATTGCTTATTTTTCGATAGGGAAGTGGAAGTTTATTATATAATATTATGCCACTATATTTTGGCGACATTTTAAATAAGGTAGATTTATGGTTAGGTATTGATAGTGTTTCTTGATGTCTTGAGTTATATCCATGCCTAAGGTCTATACTATTTTTCTTTATAAATAATATTGTTTTATATATATAAATACAATGACATCTTTGTTCCAAAAATGTGCTCCTGCAAGATTCTCTGGATTTTAGGCCAAAAATTAATCTTACTATGCGCTTCTGTAAAATAAAAACACATTCACTATTTGAAGAATTTCCCCATAGCGTTATATTATAGGTTAAATGACTGTATACCAGAGAATAATAAATATTAATTAAGCCATGTGTGTCTAGCCTGCATCTAACTCGTGACAATGCAAAAAAAGATTTATTTATTTTTTTGCAAACTAAATCTATATGACTATTCCATCTCATATCACTATCCAACATAACTCCTAGGAATTTTGTAGTTTTAGCAGGGCAGATTTTATAATTGTTTACAGCTATATCTAAGACTGACTCTGCCATTTCAGCACGTATACCGTTATGAAAATAGAGGCATACTGTTTTGTCGACATTTAGTATTAGATCGTTCTGCCTGCACCAGTTTATGAAATCGTGTACAACCGTAGTGAGAAGAATCTTGAGCTCTGCTACAGTACGTGCTGAAATGACAAGAGATGTGTCGTCTGCAAACATAATTAATAGTTTTGCTCTAATATGGAGGGGAAGCTCATTGATATATAAAAGGAAAATCAAAGGCCCGAGAACAGATCCCTGAGGGTTCCAGAAGTTATGTCAAAGTAATCTGAGATGGAACCACCATACTTAACAAACATTTTCCGATAATTTAAATAGTCAATGATCCATGACCTAATGCACCCTCTGAAACCTAGATTGTATAACTTAGATTCTACAAATTGAATTCTTAGACTATCAAATGCACGCGATAGATCAAATAAGAGACTAGCGACAAATTCACCCTTATCCAGGCACTCGTATACGCAGTCTGCAAAGTTGCATGCCGCACTCTCGGTTGATCTATCTCGTCTAAAACCGTGTTGTGAATCTGTGATTATATTAAATTTAGAAAGGAATTCAACCATGCGATCATATATCAGACGTTCAAATACTTTTGATATTACATTCAGAATTGCAACCGGCCGATAGTTAGAAATTACTTTTGGATCATTTTTTTGTAGATTGGAATGAGGCTATTTTCAAAGCAGAAGGAAATTTTCCAGTATTAACGGACTTGTTTATTATGTACGATAAAGGCTCTGAAATAGGATCAGCTATTGACTAAAATATTTTTGTGGAAATATTGTCAATACCTGTGCTGTTTTTGTTTTTTAATTTTAAAATAATTTTCTTTACTTCCTCTTTATGTACCTCGCTAAAAAAGAATGAATTTTGAATAGGATTTGATGTAGTACATTTGTTAGATCGATTTTCCCCAAAATGTTGTTTTAAACTAATTTCTGTTATGTTCGCAAAATAATTCCCAAAAGTATTTGCTATGTCTTTGGATTCTGTTATTTGAATGCCATTTTCTACTAACTTGATCTCTTCAGATTTTTTATTACGGCCTAAACTTTTGTTCACTAATTCCCATACCTTTTTTTTTGTTTGTTTACTGAGTTATCTATAATATTCTTGTAATATTCTTTTTTTGTCACACTAATAAGTTCTTTATAATTTTTTTTCATGGCTTTATAAATTTCCCTGCTTTTATCATTATTTATAGTTTTTGCTTTCCAAAAATAATCTTTAAGTTGTTGGCTAGCGGTAATTATTTCACTTGTAACCCAGCCTTTGTTTTTGGGATTTGTACAAATCTTTTGTTTTTTGGTTGGGCAGCATGTGTTTATTGAACAAGTAACTATATCCATAAATGAAGAAAACGTAGTGTCAATATCCGAAGCATCACAATATAACTTTTGAAAATTTGTATTTGACATTAGAGAGTTTAGGTTTTTAAGATTTTCCTGGCACAAATCTCTTCTATCTATATATTGGGGCTTTTTATTTAGATTGTGGTTATTATTATTTGAGAACTTATATTCTAGGCTTATGGCAAGATGATCAGCTAAATTTGGCTGAAACACTAATGTTTTACAGTGAGATAAGTCTACGTTTGTTAAAATATAATCAATTGTACTACTAGACGTTTTACCTTTCCTATTTGTATGGATCCTAGTTAGGTCCAGAGAGGTGCATTTTAGTCCAAAACTCGATAAAAAGTCATCGTATATTTGCTTATCCAGATTTTCATATGTATAGTCTATATTAAGATCACCACAAATAAAAATTTTATCACAAATGTTTTTACAGAACAATATGACTTCCATTAGTTTTGCATAAAATATCTTTTTATCACCGTGTGGACGATAAACACTCAAGACGCAGAACTTATTATCACCACATACTATTTTTAAACCACTGCATTCGAAATGCATTTCGACTGAGAATTTGTCAATATTAAGTTTTGTGGCACAATATAGGCTATTTTTTTTAGCATAAATTGCTGAACCCCCATGTATATGCTTTTTCCTACCATAGTATTCAATTAATGTATATTCCTCAAAGTTTACCATTTGCATGTCATCATTTAGGCACCAGTGTTCGACAATACTCA
The DNA here is from genome assembly GCA_958510825.1 of Brachypterus glaber. Lineage (NCBI taxonomy): Eukaryota > Metazoa > Arthropoda > Insecta > Coleoptera > Kateretidae > Brachypterus > Brachypterus glaber. The sequence continues at coordinate 195,255 of CAUEHQ010000003.1, forward strand.
AGATATCTGGTTTTTGTTCCTCGATAAGAACATCTATATTATTTTTTTTGTTTCCGACTGACTGAGAGTTTACGTGTACCATTTTTATTGGATTGTTTTTTTGGTTTTCGACATTTTAGTATTTAATTTTTCGTCCTCGAACCGTGAAATTTCACCTTCAAATGAACTTTTATCGAAAACGGTTAATCCTACAGTATTACAACAAGAGTACCTTTTTATGTATTTTGACCTGAGGAATCATATTTCAAAAATAGAATTGCAAAAAAGTTACACAGAAAAAAGTTTGGGACAAAAAACTGATAAGACCCCCCCGTTTCGCACACCCCTGGTTTAAATAAGTACGTGAAAATGACATACAAAGATGGGCCTTATTAGGATTAATTCACGTGCAAAACCTCGTTAATATATGAAGGGGTCAGGGGAAAAACGATCATAGTCCATTTTTGTCGAAGATTCGTTATATACACCATCTTATAGTTCGCGACCCAAGCTTTCAGGTGACTATGTCGGTTTTAAGCAAAAACAATTACAGTCGCTGTAACGAATTTAAATAGAAACAATATACAGCCTAAGAACGGTCAGAGTCCGAGCGAAACCATAAAAAACAATTAAAGTCCATAGTTTCGCATCGGTAACTAAGGAAACGTATTTTTGATTGTAAATGGCGTTAAGCAGGTAGTTTAATTTGTGGAGTGGCAGTTTGTTAAAAATATGGAATTTAGTGAGGAAAATGAGGATGAAGGCCCTAGTACCAATATTTTTAAACCGAAGAAAAGACCTATAAGTGGACGTATTACGGATGTTTCGAAGAAACTTAAAGTAAAAGGTTACGTTACCGGGCTTAGACTAAGAATTAAGTTTTGTTTTTTAAATAAAAATGTGGAAAACTACGACTTTGTTTATGATTTTGCACACTTACTGCACTGTTGGGCTGCTTTATAACATAAAAAAACGATCAGAGTCCTGGACTGTGATCGATTTTATAAAGTCATATGTGTAGTTCTGTTGCATCTTTCGCTTTGAACCTCAAAGGTAATGTTAAAAACCTTGGTAGGTAATTTATATGGGAGGCATAGCGTAGTGGCTAGCGCGTATGCATTGCAAGTCTACTATCGTGAGTTCGATTCTCACTGGCGCCGATTTGCCTTTTTCAGTTAATTAATAATTGAAATTTGTCGAAGGCGATAAGTGAAACGGACACTCCCTAGAAACTGGTTCGAAAGTCAGTATAAGCCGGTGGTTCCCTCTACTACTAGCCCACACAAGTCCTGGACTTAGGGGATGCTTAATTAAGTAGAATAGTACGAGGTTAAACAAACATGTAATGTAATGTAATATTATTTTGCTGTGAAATAAGTATGTGACGAGATGAAACAATAATTGACGTTACTTTGCAACTGTAATCATACAATATGAGTCTGTAAACCGTAATTTCGCTATTCTGTGAAAAGTAGTTTTTGTGACTCTGATCGTTTTTCCCCTGACCCCTTCATATCTCAAAGGGTTCTGAGTTATTAAATAAAAACCGATTTTTTTAGCCAATTTCAAAGGGGCGTAGCTCCCTTATGACGCCTTCTTAGACATATATTTATAAGAACTTTTTGTCATATTTTATCATGTAGAACCTGTTAAAATTTCCTACACTATTTCAAATACACCCTGTATATACTTTACACTTTAATTTTTATGATCGTCAATTGACTATGATTTTAATTTTGCTTGGTTTCTTAGAATAAACATTTTTTGTTATTTATTTTCAATATTTATTTTTGGACCTATTTATATTAAATAAAAATTCGATTATTCCAAATAATATTCTTAATTCTATACTACTACAAATGCGTACCTGACGCAGTTTTTATTTTTTTTGACACTGTTCTACCACATGAAAAAAATTAAATTTTTGATATGTTTTAGATCGAATACGAATACATAACAAAAAAAATGGCGGGTGTGTTCGGCCAAAAATGGTTCCAAAAAATACAAGTGATTTTTTTATAGGTTTTTTTTTTAGACTATCCCTATAGTCCTTATTATGTGTTCCAAATTTGAAGTCAATCGGATCAGCAGGACCGGAGAAAAAAATGATTAATGTCGAACTAAAAAAATTAATTCTGACCCCCCTGGGGGTCGTTGGGGGCTGAAAATCTGGGAATTAACTGACCTCTATGGGAGCTAACTTTTGCACAAATACTCAGCTCAAATCGGGCTGGGGCACTTTTTACCTGCTTACCCTGCTAAGCTCTTTTTTACACTTTTTAATAAAATCAATTAAATAATAATAAAAAAAAACGAAAAAACTATTTTTTTTTGGTAAAACTTTTTTTAACGTTTGGTAGATGCAAATATGCTGCCAACAAAATAATACTTCCCTCACAGGCCTAGGTTCGTTAAAATCAAAACGAAAAATTGCAAAAACGAAAAAAAAATTAAGCTCATGTCGCTTAACGTGTTAATAAAAATATTTTACACTTGTAGGAAAATCACAAAAGATCAATACCCAAAGATACATGGAACTTGTTATTAGACTTTGCTCAACAAATAGCAGATGACATGAGTAATTATGATGAGGAAGGTGCTTGGCCAGTATTGATTGATGATTTTGTTGAATGGGCAGCAGCACAGGCTAAAGAGAATCAACCTCACAGTACTAGCAATCTTCAATGAGAGTATATATGAATTTATTTAAAAGAAATTAAATGACATTAAACTTTTCAGATTCTGCAGTTTATAGGCAGACACAGGTTTTTCGGGTACCAGCTTAGTGCAGCGTTGAACTGCTAGCTATAGCTATAGCAGTTCGGCGATGTTATTTGGGTTCCACCGCAGGGTGTAGGGGGAGATTACCATGAATGGGACACTTTTTTTTAACAGCTGCCAAAATTTAATTTTAATCTTTTATAATTATTTTTTTTTAGCTATCACATTTAGAAATAAAAGAACACATCCTAAGCGTTAAACCTGAATAATATTTACCAAAACTACAAGCATTAAAAAAAAAACGCAACTTTTCTCATTCACGAACAAAGCATTTTTTAATAGAACAAAAATACGAAGTTGCTATTAAAGATAACAAATCATGAAAATAACTGTTATTATCACTATAACTAATAATAATAAACCTATAATGTCATCTCATAAAAAAATAGCTGTTAAAGTGTTAAATTCTTTTTTACATAAAATTAAAATTAGGCTAAAAATATATATCTTTATATGTTTCGTGTTGTTCTAGACTTCCACATATTAAAAATTCAAACAGTTTCCTTTTGCCTTTCGTCAATTAATTCATTTTATGATAACTAATTTTTTAATAAATAATTTTCCAAATTATTAAATATCAAAATTATTTAAAAAACTACTTTTGACTTGTTAAATTTGTCAAAAACCGAGCACCATAAACTTTGACATTTTTTATTATTTTTTTACTGCACATCTAGTGCGATCTAAGCATGTTAACAAAAACCAAAAATTACGAAGCATAGCTCAGAAACATACACTGTCCTATTTAATAATATGTCCCACTCAAAGTGATATCCCCCTAGTTATTTTCGTTTAAATTTAAGCCTTGTAAAATATTATATTATAAAAAGTACAATTTTATACAAAAAAAAACTATAGGTAATTCATTAGTTTCTGGTCCTGATTAAAGCTTCTTGTTTGGTTTTCTCCTATTAACAAAAATGAATATAAAAACTTCTTTCGCAATGCGGAATCAAACCCTCTACTTAGTTGTTAAATGATCTAATTAACTTTGAAAAAGTCGTTATAGATTAATACCCCAGTCATTCTAGCCAAATAATCGGCGTTTGTCGGGAAACTATCAGAAAAATCTGAAAATTTGCATACCTATAGATTTTTGGAAGCTCTTTCCCGTAAAAATAGTATTTTTGACGAAAACCTTAAAATTTTGCCGCCTTTTGATTTTAAGATCTCATTTTTTGCGTTTTAGCACAAATATTTAATAAAACCAAATACTTAATTATTTAACTTAGTTAAAATTTATGATAAATATGTATCTAAAAAATTAAATTGCAACTAATAGCTACACACAAAAAAAATAAATTGTCTGTACACCGGGCGCCACCTATCTACGGGCATGTTTTTCGACCCGCTGAATACGAATTTCAAGTCAGTTTAGGCCGTCCAGCCTTCAATTTCGAGTAAATTGCAAAAAAACCCAAAAAATAGCGAAAATTCGATGTTTTGGCAAGAAAAAAAATTTTTTACTCGAAATTGAAGGGTGGACGGCCTAAACTGACTTAAAATTCGTATTCAGCGGGTCGAAAAACATGCCCGTAGATAGGTTGCGCCCGGTGTACAGACAATTTTTTTTTTGTGTGCCGGTGTAGTTAATAAAGGTTTTTACAAAAAAAATGGATAATTATTTTAAATCAAACTGGATTATAAGGTGTTTTTTCAAGTGAAAATATTTATTTTCAACTTTAAGAATTCACCGCCACCTTTGTTTTTTGTTGTTTTTTGGTCGTTTTTTGCAAATTTTGGCTTAATATGTCTTTTATTAAAGAGTTTATATATATTTAAAAGTCATGTTATTTTATTAATTTGTATTCGTTTTTTTGCGAAATTTTGGCCTAACATGTTTTTTATTAAAGAGTTTATCTTTAAAAGTTATGTTATTTTATTAATTTGTATGTTCTCTTTCATATAAAAATAAAATTTTTGTCCTAAGCCATTAATTTCGCCGCCATCTTGCTTTTTAGCGTCTCTTTTCTATGCTTTCGTGCCAATATGATGTATGAAAAAAAAACTACACTATAACTTGTTTTTTAATGCCCTGAACTTATGGATGTAACTAGGTTTTACTATAAAAAAACTGTTTTATCGCGGTAACTCGTAGCGTTTGGCGTCAATTGAATTTTTATTTTTTTTAGCGGCTTTTCACGATTTTTTGGTAAGAAAAAGCCTTATCGTGATATTTATTTTTAAAATGAGTATTTTTCATAGGTTGTTGATTTATTTTTATACTCTTCGCAGCACAATATTCTTGTCGTCACGATAAGTCAAAAACTAAATAACAGATCAACTTCAAATTTTTAGGAGACGTTAACTTTAATGAAAACAAGTGCCTTTTATTTTTGGTAAAAGTTTGGGTAGGGCAAAGAGGGCAAAAGGGCATAAAACTTCAATTGACCAAGACAGTAGAGCCTAAACCATAAGTTTTATTACAAAAAATGTTTAGAATTTGATAAAAAATATTTAATAAAAACAAAAACTTATTGGGGTGCTGCAAAGAGGGCAAAAGGGCATAAAATTGCATTTGACGAAGACAGTAGAGCCTTAACCATAGGTTCTATTAAAAAGAAGTTTTTATAAAAAATTTTTGAAGTTAGATAAAAAAATATTGATAAAAAGAAAAACTGATTGGGTTGATGCAAAGGGGACAAAAAGGTATAAAACTGAAAATGACTAGGGCAGTAGAGCCTAAACCATAAGTCCTATTAAAAAGAAGTTTTTACAAAAAATATTTAGAGTTAAATAGAAAGTTATTTTGGTAAAAATAAAAATGGATTGGGGGTGTTGCAAAGGGGGCAAAAGGGCGTAAAACTGCAAATGACCAAGATAGTACAGCCAAAACTAGAAGTCCTGTAAAAAAAAGTGTTTACAAAAAATTAGAACTAGATAAAAAATAATTTTAATAATAAGAAAAACTAATCATAGTCGTGCAAAGGGGGCAAAATGGCTTTAATCCCTTAGTCATTTGAGGTTTTATACCCTTTTGCCCCCTCTGTACCACCCTAATTAGATTTTCTTCATTTAAATCATTTTTTATCCAATTCTAAACATTTTTTATAAAAACTTTTATAATAGGACTTTTAGTTTAGGCTCTACTCCTTTAGCCATTTGCAGTTTTATGCCATTTTGCCTCCTTTGCACCATTCCAATCCATTTTAATTTTTATCAAAATAACTTTTTATTCAAATCTAAACATTTTTTGTAAAAACTTATTTTTAATAGAACTTATAGGCTCTACTGCCTTAGTCATTTGCAGTTTTATGCCCTTTTGCCCCCTTTGCATCACCCCAATCAGTTTTTCTTTTTATAAATGTAATTTTTTACCTATTTAATTCTCAACATTAAAAAAAAAACTCTTTTTTAATATGCCTTAGTCATTTGCAGTTTTATGCCCTTTTGCCCTCTTTGCAGCACCCCAATCATTTTTGTTTTCATTAAATAATTTTTCATCCAATTCTAAACATTTTTTATGGGAACTTTTTTTTAAATAAAACTTTTAACAAAAATAATAGGGCACTAGTTTTCATGAAAGTTAACGTATCCTAAAAATTTGAAGTTGATCTAATTAGTTTTTGACTTATCGTGACGACAAGAATATTGCGCTGCGAAGAGTATAAAAATTTAAAAATATATACCACGATAAGGCTTTTTCTTACCAAAAAACGTAAAAAACCGCTAAAAAAAACAATAAAAATTAAATTGGCGCCAAACGCTACGAGTCCCCGCGATAAAACAGTTTCTAAGAGTAAAACATAGTTAGATCTATAAAATCAGGGCATTAAAAAATAAAGTTTTAGTGTAGTTTTTTTCCATTCGTCATATTGGCGCGTAAGCACAGAAAAAAGTCGCTAAAAAGCAAGATGGCGGCGAAATTATTGGCTTAGGTCAAAAAATTTTTTTTTATATGAAAGAGCACATACAAATTAATAAAATAACATAAATTTTAAAGATAAACTCTTTAATAAAAAACATGTTAGGCCAAAATTTCGCAAAAAAACGACCAAAAAACCAATAAAAAAACCAAGGTGGCGGTAAATTCTTAAAGTTAAGATGAAAATTAATATTCTCACTTGAAAGTGCGCCAGACCAGACTAGTCAATTCTTACGTATTTTGGTTCGCTGAATCTGAATATGAGGTCAGAATTTAAAAGTTAGCTTTCAAAATGGCGGATTAGATTTTTTAAAGTTGCTCGGATTTGCTTGAAACTTCGTACTCGGAGGTTTTTGGGTTCGCTGATTACAAATCAGGTGCCAGTTTTCCAAAATTAAAAATGGCGGATCCAATATAGCGGATTGGATTTTTTAAAGTTGCTCGGATTTGCTTGTAACTTGGTACTCGGGGGTTTTTAAAGTCGCTGATTACGAACCTTGTGCCAGTTTTTCAAAATTCAAAATGGCGAATTCAATATGGCGGATTAGATTTTTTTTTTAATTTCTCGGAAAATTTAATCCGCCATATTGGATCCGCTATTTTGAATTTTTGAAAACTGGCACCAGATTCGTAATCAGTGAACCCGAAAACCGCCGAGTACCAACTGTCAAGCAAATCCAAACAACTTTAAAAAATCTAATCCGCCATATTTGATCCGCCATTTTGAATTTTGGAAAACTGACACCAGATTCGTAATTAACGTCCCCAAAAACCTCCGATTACCAAGTTTCAAGCAAATCTGAGCAACTTTAAAAAATCTAATCCGCCATCCGCACTTTTAAATTCTGACCTCGGATTCAGATTCAGCGAACCAAAATACGTAAGAATTGACTAGTCTGGTCTGCGCGCACTCGAGATTTTTTTTAATTTGTGTGCCGGTGTAATCCATAAAAAAAGTTGGATTTAAAATAATTATCCAATGATTAAGTATTTGGATTTATTAAATAATTGTGATAAAACGAAAAAAATGAGATCTTAAAATCAAGATGGCAGGGATATTTGAAGGTTTTGGTCAAAAATACTATAAAAACCTATAGGTTGTAAATTTTCAGATTTTTCTGACAGATTCCCAAACCCTAAAATGCCTGGGCTATAAAGCTATAAGTGATTCAACATTAGTGTATTCGTATTTAAATTTTGCTGAATGTTTCAAGAACTTAAAAAAAATTATTTCTGAGCCAGATAGAGGAAAATAAAAATCGATTTTTATACACTTTGGAATGCTTTACTTACTAATAATCGATTAATTCATACCTTTCTTTTCATACCAATTTATTCTTGTGTGCTTCAACTGTACAATAAATCAACATCATTCCATTCATCGGCAGCAGCAAACGCCGGTTGTCAAAAAACCGCCGCTTTTGTAATTTTGGCTGCCCTATAAAAAATTTTAGATTCAAACGGATAAAAATTAAAAAAATTTAACCCGTTTGAATTAGTTTGAATTCTATTTGCAGCAAATTATCAATATTAATCCGTTTCAATTCGTTTCAAATGGTTAACCTGTTTTAATTTGCATTTGCTATTTAAATGTAATTCGTTTTAATTTGCATATGCGGATTATCATGTTTTAAATTTCTATTTGCAAATGCGTAAAATATTTTAATTCGGTTCTATTGGCATATGCGGAATATCATTTGCAAATGCTATCTAATTTAATACGTTTCTATTTGCATATGCGGAATATCATTTTTAATTCGATACTATTTGCAAATGCGTATCCGAATTCGTTTCTATTTGCATATGCGGAATATCATTTTTAATTAGATGCTGTTAGCAAATGTGTAACATGTTTTAATTCGTTTCTATTCGCATATGTAGAATATCATTTTATTTTAAATTAGCAACTATTTGCAAATGCGTATCTGATTTAATTCGTTTGAACCTGTTTGAATCCGTTTTTGCAAATTGAACAGTCATTTTAAATTAGTATTTTCGAATTGACTCGGATTCAAACAGATTAAAAATAAAGTATTTTTAATCCGTTTTAATTAGCAAATGCGTATTAAAATTTTGAATTGCTTCTCACCGAAGTTTGCATAAAAAAGTCGAGATAAGCTTATCTAGATAATGTATGTAAAGTAAATTACCGAACGGAAATTGCATACACATTATACGATTTTCAATGGATAGGATGCGTTGCCGCGGCCCGAGACTGCGGCCCGCAGGCTTCTTTAGACCACGGACTCGGCAACTTTTTATGCTATACCTACATACAGCATAAAGGTCTCAACATATGCTAGGACCTTCCAATTTAATATATCTAACTTTTTGAACCTGTTTGAATGCGTTTGTTTTTTGTGCGAATAGATTCGGACTCAAACAGATATAAAATATTTTTAATCCGTTTTAATTCGCAAATGCGATTCCAAAAACATTCAAACAAATTTAAACAGTTAGATTTTATTTTTAATCTGTTTGAATCCGAAATTTTTTATAATAGGGTTTGGCTAGCATTCTACTATAATTATTATATTATTATAGGTAGAGTAACCCTAAAAAGAATTAAATTTGTATTTATATTAAAAATGTTAGGACTCGTCCATAAATGATGTCACATATTTTTGGCACTTTTTTTTAACCCTTTCCTTCACAAAGTGTCACAAGTGGTCTAGCCCCCTCCTTCTGTCGCGTTATTGGTTAATAAAAAACAATTTAAAATGATAAAATAAAAAATAAGTACATAAAAATTATAACAACTATAGAATAAAACTAAAAACTAGAAACGATTACTAAACTATATAATGTTTGACTATATTTTGACACAAGCTTGACTACACGACACCTATTTTTTCGATGCCTGAAACTTTGTACTACGCTCGCCACAAAGAAGTGGGACAAGAAGTATTTTAAGATTTTAAATTAGACTCTTAATATTAGGTAGTAATTTTAACAAAGAAAAATTAACAAAAAATGATGAATCGACTTCTTTGTTTCTAAAAAGTAAAAAAATATTCCTTCCATCTCGGCAAGCTGCGGATGTCATCAAGATACATTTTTAAGTTTAAATAAATCTAGTAATATTGATATTTCAGCGGCCAAGAGTCCAACCAGCCCTATTTTAAACGAAATTCCAAAGAAAATCTTTAAGCGTTACGAAATAATCAAATAACGCCTTATGGTTAATTAAAAATTTTATCATTTTCTCTTGGTATTTTAATAGGTCCACAAAATCAGATTAGCGGCGTTTAAAAGATTTTTAGCGAGCCATACTATTTACATAAATGACCCCTTAATCAAGTTTATCCGAGTTATCCGATGTTTCTCTAAAAATTTGGTTGATGTTAGAACCAAATTATGCCGTTTTTAAGTGAAATTATTAGATTTGCCTCAATTGTCCGGCTTACACGGCATTAGTATAGATGGCGCAGAGTACTTAACAAATGTTTAATTTCGCTCCTCTAAAAGTCTCAATTTTTAAGGTTTCAAAGTAAAAATATAAAGGGTAATTTCAGCAAATCGTGACATGACTGGCTTAAAATAAAATACATATTATTATTAGCATTTATAGCCATAATGGTAGCTTATGAAATGCATTTTCTGATAATACTAATTTCATAGTCATTAAGGTGGCTATTTCTTAAACAATGACAGTTTTATTTAGCGGTAGAAATAGGTGGAAAATGCACTATGTATTTGGCGTCATTTAACAACGCAAAAACTGTTTTAAACTGTGTTTTTTTGACATAGACTATTTTTGTAGTATAGATTATTTATATACTTTCGTTGACTATAAATTATAGAAAGTAAGTAAACGATTTATTTTTTTTTTTTGAAATATTGAAAATCACCAAAAAATTTTAACGTAAGCAACAAAACAGTATATTTTTTGTTTTTTTGACTTTTTACTCTTCTTAATTAAGTGTAATTTTTACCTAATTACGTAATTATTTTATTTTCTTTCATTTTTTATTGTCACTTGTTACTTCGTAACGTAAGCGGTAATCTTAAGGATCGCATATTACTTTATTATTGGATTTGCTTTAATCATTCCATAGTTCGAAAAATTATTAAAGAAATAAACAACCCGACGCAATGTGGTCCAATTTTAAAAAAAGTTGGTCAAAACCTCATTTGCTTATTATTGAGTGGTTTTTTCTCCGATTTGGTATGAAAGAAACGCATTAAACAGAAATATTATTTAACGCACAGTGGGTTATATGTGATAAAACATAAACAAGCCAGAGTGTATTTTTCGAAGTTTGGTCATTCCAGAATTTGACAAATTATTAAAAAATAAACAAACTGACGCACTGTAGTCCGAATTCGGAAAAAAGTGGTATAAACTTTTTTTTGTGTGTTCTAGCATTTTTCATGTCTGCTTAAGTATGGCAATATAAACATTTAATTGATTTACCGCACAGTGGTTATAACCCAGTTTTTACATTTTTAAGCATGTTGTACACCAGATTAATAAAACTATTTAAAAATAATGTCTGACGCACTGTAGTCCGAACTCGGAAAAAAAGTGGTCAAAACTTACTTAATCTGCTACCTGTCGAACAAGCTGGATTCAGACCCAAAAGAAGCTGTAAAGACCAGGTCTTGTCTTTAACCACTCACATAGAGGCCGGATTTGAAAAATGCCTTAAAACAGGGGCAGTACTGATCGATTTAACCGCCGCATACGATATCGTATGAATGATGGCTTACACTATAAACTTCTCAAAGCCTTAAAATGTAAGAAAATGGCCAACCTGATTAATAACATGCTTTCCAACCGCGTATTCCAAGTAATTATGAGCAACGGCATAAGTAAATCCAGAATACTCAACAATGGACTCCGCCAAGGATCCGTGCTGGCACCTTTGCTGTTCAACCTTTATGTTGCCGATCTACCGAAGACCTCCGGTAGAATATTTGCTTATGCCGACGACATATGTATCACTTTCCAACACAGATCCTTTGAAGTAATAGAAGAGAAGCTCTCGACAGATCTAAACAAGCTTAGTTCCTTTTTCCGTAAATGGCGCCTCACACCAAGCGTCACAAAAACGGAAACATGCTGCTTTCACTTGAATAATAGATTGGCAAATACCACACTGCATGTTACTCTAAATGGAACCACACTTCCTCATAACTCGTTCCAAAATACCTTGGAGTAACCTTAGATCGAAGCCTCTCCTTTAACGAACACTGCAGCAAAGCTTCGTACACGGAACCACATCCTTCAGAAGTTGGCAGGAACAACATGGGGAGCTACTGCACCGACTCTGCGAACTTCAGCCCTAAGCCTTGTATATTCTACTGCCGAGTACTGTTCATCTGTATGGCTCAACAGTTCCCACACCCATAAAGTAGACACCACACTAAATCAAACAATGCGTATAATTTCTGGCACCGTAAACCCAACTCCTCTGCACTGGCTTCCTGTATTGAGTCACATTCAACCTCCACATATTCGCTGACAAAACAACCTGCTACGTGAGTTCGAGAAAATAAACCAAAATGGTCTGCTTCCAATACACGAAGATATAAACAACGTAGAATTTAAAAGGCTGAAATCTAGGCGGCCTCCCATAGTCACCGCAAAGCAGCTCACAGATATGGGTTTCAATGGTTCTAGGCAATGGACAAACCAATGGGTTTTGCACTCAACAGTTGAATGGCATTCCTTCCTGAATACTAATAACCCACCCCCAGGATTTAACCTACCCAGAAAAAGCTGGACTTCACTCAACCGTATTCGAACAAATCAAGGAAGATGCAACTCTAGCCTTTACAAATGGGGCATGAGACCAGATCCATCATGCAGCTGTGGCGCAGCAGAGCAAACCATTCGCCACATAACCACCGAATGTCCACTCAGATTATTTCCTGGTAATATTATGGATTTTGCAGAAGCTACACCTGAGGCAGTCCAATGGATTAACAACTTGGATATAGCTTTGTAATTGTCAACAAGCCTTGCTAATATACCTATTATATAATATAAATTAGTACTATATATAACTGTCATATATAATTATTCTGTACGTGCCATAAGCTAAATAAAATAAACTCCAGTTAACTCGAGTTCAATAAAAACTATAAATAACTTAAAAAATACACAAACAAAAAATACAGAAATTAAAGAAATACGTAAGGGAACAGAAATAATAACTGATAAACAAAAAATGTGTGATGTTTTTAACAACCACTATATAACTTAAGGGGATAAATTAGCTAAAAAGATAAAAAAAAGTATAAAATTATAAAGAAAAACAATTAAAGCTACAAAATTCTATATTTTTATTACTTACAAACCCAGAGGAAGTAAAATTAACGATAAAAAGATTAAAAAATAAAAAATCAGTGGGTATAGATTGCACTAACATAAAGTCTTTTGCAGTATGTGATGCAAACACTAATATATCAGACCATGTAGGATTAGGTATACATTTTAAGTTGAATCCAAAAGTGAAGGACACCTTTATTACAAAAACATGTAGGCCTATAACCAGACAGGGTAAGTTTATTTTTTATAATGAACTTTCAGTATTTGATTGGAATTATTTGTTGAATTTAGACCTTGATCCTAATACTAGGTTTGATAGGTTTCTGAGTATTATTGTAGATCACTTTAACCATGCTTTCCCTATTAAAAAAATTTCTCCAAAAAAGTCTCAAATGGACAGAATCAAATGGTTTACGCCTTATTTAAAGCACTTAAAAGAGACTATAGCTTTATTAAATGAATCATATAGACTCTGGAAGACAGAAAATCTTAAACGAAATTTAAAACACTATAAAAAGCTTTACAATAGGGAACTTAAACGAGCAAAAACTTCAGCATATGACAACTACATTTCTAGTTCAGATAACAAGCCAAAGGCTATGTGGAAGCTGGTCAATTATATTCGGAAGCCTATCCAACCTAAAAAGGAACCAGATATAAATGCTACTGAATTTAACAATTTTTTTACAAATATTGCAAAAAATATTATTGAATCCCTTCCTTCTACTTACATTGAGGTCAGAGAAACAATTGACAGTCTCAGGAAAAGCAAACGTAAGGATGTATATGGGCTCAGTGTGGAAATTATAAAAACCATAAAGGATATTATAGTTTCACCACTGACTCATATCATTAATGAGTGTATAAACTCAGGAGTGTTTCCAGGTTCTCTAAAAAGAGCTGTGGTTATTCCTATTCATAAGAAAGGCAGTACTAATATTCCAAGCAATTTTCAAAAATACTAGAAAAGCTACTCCTTAAACAAATTTTACAATATTTTGAAGAAAATAATTTATTTTCAAACAAACAATTTGGTTTTAGAAAGAAACGCTCTACCACAGACGCTATTCTGGCATTTATAAATAAAATCCATGACTGTTTTGAAAATTTTGAATATGCTATGGCTACTTTTTTTGACCTGAGTAAGGCCTTTGACTGCGTTTCTTATGAAATTTTACTTCGGAAGCTCTATTACTATGGTTTCCTCCCAAAAAGCTGCAAGCTTCTGGTATCCTATCTAACAAATAGGACCCAGTGTGTTTGCAGCAATGATGCAGTTTCTGATGAACTACCCATTGACTTCGGAGTCCACAGGGGTCCATCTTAGGCCCCGTACTTTTTTTAATTTATGGTAATGATCTGCCTAACTTTTTGGATTTAGTTGATAATGTTACATTATTTGCTGACGATACCTCGACAATTGTCATAGATAACGTATTTGGAACCGTAGTTAATAGAGGTTCTGAGGCGCAGTCGCGGGTCAAACTCTGGTTTAATTCTAACAAACTGAGCCTTAACACAGACAAGACAGTCAACGTGTTTTTCTCAATGCGTCAGTATGATCCTGGAAACACTCCTTCTACTACAAAATTTTTGGGCATTCACCTAGACTCGAGGCTTTTGTGGGTTGAGCAGTGTAATGATCTAGCAAATAAACTTGGCAAGGGATGTTATCTTTTGAAAATTCTTTCCAACTCACTTTCTGGAAGCGTTCTTAGATCGGTGTACTTCTCGGTAGTTCAGTCGGTTATGTCGTATGGGATCCTAGCCTGGGGTCACTCCTCATCCAGGGAGAGAATTTACCGCCTGCAAAGGAGAGCGGTACGCATTGTAGCCGGACTGAACTATCGAGACGATTGCCAGGATGATTTTACAAGGCTACAAATTTTAACATTTCCGTGCCTATATATCTTACACTGCTTAATCTATATAAAAAATAACATGAACAATTTCTCGATTCAAAATTCTGTATGTAGGGGAGAAGTTGTAAGACAGGAGAATCTGAGACTGGTCAGGACCTCGGTTGGTACAAACTACTATTGTATAAAATTTTATAATGTATTACCTATTTCTATAAGGCAACTTAATCCTAGAGTATTTATAACTAGAGTAAAACGTTACTTACTGCAGAGGGCTTTCTTTAGTACAGATGAGTTTCTTGCAAACAACTTCGGCGATCTAGTTTAATTTAAATTATTTTATTTTTTTAATGTGTTTATTTATATGTAAATTCATTTTAAATGTATATGCTAAATTACTTTATATTTATTTATAATTTTTCTGTTTATATGACGTATGTAAAGGCACTTGTGCTTAGCTGGCATTAATAAAGTATTCTATTCTATTCTATTCTATTCTATTCTATTGACACCAGTACTATAAACCATATTTCGGAATCAATTGCCTACCCTTTATCTGAACTTATTAATAAAATATTCGAAACAGGTATATGTCCAACTTCTTTTAAAACGTCGATAGTCATTCCCATATATAAAAAAGGTGATAAAAGGGAACCTGTAAACTATAGGCCAATTTCGCTTATAACTGGGTTCACAAAAATCTTGAATCACTTTTAAAAGTTCGCCTAGATAGCTATATTAAAAAATATAAAATAATTTCAGATAGGCAGTTTGGATTTCAAAAGGGTAAATCTACACAAAATGCTATAATAAAATTAATAAAAGAAATTTACGATGCTATTGATAAAGGAATGCCTGCTATATGCATACTTTTTGACCTTGCTAAAGCATTCGACACAGTCAGCCATGAAAAATTTCTTGTGATTTTAGAGAATATAGGTGTAAGAGGTACCCTTTTGAAACTCTTTACTGACAATCTGAAAGACAGAAAACTATTTGTAAAGATTGGAAAAATCTCAGCAAGCCAATGTCACCAAAATACGGGGTCCGTAAGGAACAATTTTGGGACCTTTACTATTTATATTATATATAATCTGTTTTTAGTCAATACCAAGGGCAAAATTATTAGTTTTGCTGACGACACAACCATCTTTTACAGTGGTTATGACTGGAACATTTTAAAAAGTTTGATTGAGGAAGATTTTATTTATATTCAAAGAATGGCTCGACTACAACGTCCTAACGTTAAATATAGAAAAAACTTATTATGGGATTTGGTTCATATACTATCAGTTTACCGGATTTTAATAAACTGAGCTTTAAAAGCAATGTAGAAACCTTTACCATTGCTCTAGCGAATTCAACAAAAATTTTGGGCATTACTACATCTTAGGTGGGATTTACAAGTGCAAAAAATAACAAAAAAGATTAGATGTCTTATTCCGTATTTTAAAATACTCAAACCCATATTAAGTATCCCTCAACTAAACACCGTTTACAACGCACTTGTAGAGTCTCACCTAAGATACGGTATCCTAAGATGGGGTGGTGTTTATAAAAACCAATTAGATGATCTGGAAACTGCGCAAAAAAGACTTCTTAAAATAATTCATGATGTTGATATAACTTACCCCACTGATGATCTATTCCGGCTTGCTAATAAAATGGATTGCAGTCAATTATTCTACTTGAACCTCCTCACATATTCACATACTGAAAAAAAGACATATAAATTAGTTAATACCAGAAAAAAATAAAAATAAATACCTACCTGTTCCAAAATTTTTTAAAACTATCGGTCAGCGAAGTGTAGCCTATCTTGGTCCTAAGGTTTATAACGACTTGCCTGAAAACATAAAAAATACGTCGATAATTATTGTGGCATGGTTTATTAACATGTACATTGCGAACAGCATAGCTAAGAGGTTGTGATTAAAATGTTTATAGTGAGTAAATACTGTAAAATAGAAAAGATGCTATAAAATTGAAAACTAAGACTATAAGCTCCGTTATACATAGAGTGAAAGGTGGAGTCCTTGTGTATATTTCGTGTATACCACTATACACATAAAGACGACATTGACGTGTATTACCATACCTGTAAACAAAGTAGGCTCCGTGTATTGGGTATTTTGCGGCTCTTTGCAGCGTTGTCATGTCTTTTTTTAGTAAAATATTGATTGAGGCAACGGCAATTAGCAATATTTTTAGTCTGGGATGATCGAGGGTAATGTTTTTCATTTTTAAAAAACGGTGTTTAAATCTCAGATAGTCAAATTTACGATTGGAGACTTGGCACTTCTGGACAAGTTTTTAATTATAATATACATTTTTATTTGTTTTTATCTACTAAATAACAAATGAATGTACCCGTGGGACTAACACTACTACTATTACTTCTAAAGGGTGTTTTTTTTAGAGGTTTGTTTTTTGAAATGGCAGCTTTTTTTTAGCGACAGCCGATTTGACAGCTGACAGCTGATTTATACTCAGTTTGGTTTGCCATTTTACCATGAATAGACTTACGCCAGAACAACGCTTGCAAATTGTGCAAATTTACTTCGAAAATCGTGGTTCAGTTCGCCAAACTTATCGTGCGCTACGTCCATTTTACGGTCGACATAATCGTCCATTCAAATAACCTTGGATCGTTTTGCACCACGCATACTCTAATTGATAATACGCATCCACAGAGACGTCGTACAGTGCGCACCGAAGAAGCTGTTGGTGCTGTGGAGCGTAGTGTTGAGGAGGACCCGAATGAGTCGATTCGCCATCGTGCACAGCAATTGGAGCTGTGTCCATCCACTTTATGGAAGATGCCGTGTGACCATCTTGTGCGTCGTACTTTCGGTGAATGGGCCGAAAACGAGATTGCTCTTGATCCTCATTTCCACCAGAAAATTTTGTTCAGCGATGAGGCTCATTTTTGGTTGAATGGCTACGTGAACAACAAAATTGCCGCATTTGGAGCGAAGAAAACCCACAAGCCATTATTGGGATGCCGTTACATCCACAAAAAAAGTCACTGTTTGGTGTGCATTATGGGCTGGTGGAATCATTGGTCCATATTTCTTCAAAAATGATGCCGGCCAGAATCTTACAGTCAATGGAGAGCGCTATAGATCCATGATTACTGACTTTTTCGTTCCCCAATTAAATGGTATTAATGTGGAAGAGCTGTGGTTTCAACAAGACGGCGCAACATGCCACACAGCACACGCCACAATTAATTTATTGAATGAAACATTCGATGAGTGCATAATTTCGCGTAATGGCCTCCAAGATCGTGTGATCTAACACCTTTGGATTACTTTCTGTGGGGATATGTGAAGTCGCTAGTCTTCGCCGATAAACCAGAGACGATGGAAGACTTGGAAGCCAACATTTACCGCGTTATTGCCGATATACGGCCCCAGATGCTCGAAAGAGTGGTCGAAAATTGGACTTCCATATTGCGCTTTATTCGAGCCAGCCGCGGCGCCCATATGCCCGAAATTATATTTGAACAGTAATGGCATAAAATTATCTTTCCAATAAAGCCAATACCAGGGCCATTACTACGATTTTTATGTGTTTTATTTGATTTTAAAGTTCTATACCTCTAAAAAAAACACCCTTTACTACTGCTACTACTACTAGTACCACTACTAGTACTACCATTACTTTTTTTTTCGGAAGGAGAAAATCTTTCTAAGACACCTTTAAGTAGTGTGCTACTATTACTACTACTACTACTACTATTACTACTACTACTACTACTACTACTACTACTACTACTACTACTACTACTACTACTACTACTACTACTACTACTACTACTACTACTACTACTACTACTACTACTACTACTACTACTACTACTACTAGTACTACTACTACTACTTTTACTACTATACTACTACTACTACTATTACGACTACTACTACATTAAAAAAAATTATATCATGATAGGCATGTTTATTAGAGTTTCAAATCATTTTAGTTTCTTTTTTACATTCAACAACTCACAAATTTGTTTCACGTTCTATCCTACGGATACAGTGTTGGTTAAGAAAGCTTGCAAATAATTAGCGTTATAACCTTGGGAAGATACAAGGCTTTTATAAAAATGAAAATGAAATAAAAAAATTAAAAAAAATCTTTGAGCTAAACAATTTAAATTTGTAAGTAAAAAACAAGGTATTTAAATACATTTACAAAAACGAATTTTTTTAAGGAAAAGTTTTGGAATTTTTATTTTTCAGCTATTTTTAAAAATCTTGTTTTTGTAAATTTTAACAAATATCTTGTTTTTTACTTTTTAGGTATACGTAACTTGTAATTAATGATATTTTAACTTCAAAAACTTGTTTTTTGTATAATTTTAGTTTTAAGCTTTTTAGTTATCCTTTAATAATTGGGGGTAAAATAGAGGTTTTATGTCAAATTATATTTAGGGAATTTTTCAAATCTAGCAAGACAAAAATTACCAAACCAACTTTTAAATAAACGGATTATAGTATTATTACCTGAAAATAAACTGTTTAAAGTTAAATAAAATGACTGGGAAAAGCCCTTGGATATTACATATTTATATTTTTATACAGCTAAGTTGGCATATAAGCAAGTAAAAAATTAATCGTTTTTTTGTTACCTGCATTAGTTGATACAGTACGGATGTTTAAAAGTGTATTAAGTTTGGTGTTTTATATGTTATTAAGTTTTTTTTTTATTTTTTTTTTCTCTCGTTCTTAATATTTTATCAAATGTCTATAATTTTTAATTTATAATTTTGTAATTTTTAATCTCCCTGAAGAAGAGTACACAATAATACTCGAAACGTTGGAAGAAATATAGTTTTTTAAATTTAAACTTTTGCTATATACTGTTCTATTAAGAAGATTTTACATATAATTTATGTTATTAAGATCAAGGCATGTACTTTAAATCGCAATCTTTATTATTTTTTTAAGGAAATTATTTTAACTTTGATATTAACTTTTATTTTACTTGACAAATATATATTTTATTTTTCTTGATCTACAATTGCCCTGATTGGGATCATATTTTTTAAAACTTTTTTTGGGTCGCTGAGATCAAATCTGGCCTCAGAATATTTTTAATACCTCAGCCCAGTGGCCGCAGAAAAAAAAGTGATAAAATTCTGTTTTTTTTTTTGCATAGTGCCATTAGTGCCAAGTCCAAACCTAGTAAAAAATAGTAAAAAACCTGAAAAAATTGCGTCATTAGGGTGGCTCATTATTTTTCAAAAAGGTATAATTTAGCTAAAATTTGTTATAAAGGCTTTTTTGTTAATCCTAATGAGAAATAATAACCAAAAACCTATAATTCAAAAATAAATATGGACGATTTATTTTTTAAATTTTGAAAAAATTAACATAAATATGGCATAAAACAAAAAAATTATTTTTATGGGTTATTTTCATTATATATGTATATATATATATACATGTAATTTTTTGTCTCAAAGTTCTTAGGAACGCAACTCCCGTCTCATTGTATCAAAAACTTATTTTTAGAAATAATGTCCATAATGTAAATTTGCGTGGGGTAAATACTTTAACTATGCCTCGTTATGCTACAGCTATGTTCATGAAATCATTTACTTACAACTCTGTAAAATTATATAACATGCATTGTGAATGTCTTATTGGTTTTTCGTTGCAGAGTTCTAGACGTATATTAAAAGCTCAGTATCTCACAATCCAACAAAATTAATTGCAAATATATATTTTTTCTTTATTCACTGTACACTGTACATACCTTATCAAGAAGTGCACTGTGTGTTTTTTTATTTTAATTTTATTTTATTGCTCTGTCAGTCGTCACAATAGATTTTTTTCTTGATTTTTTTTTCTCGGTTATTTAGGTGATTCATTTTGTTATTAATTTAGGTTTTAGGTACCTACATAATTTATTTTATATATATCGATACATTTCCGTCAAGGCCTGGTTGCTTTGTTTTATGGATTGGTCTCGTTTTACATTTTTTTATTTTATTTTTTTTTTCATTGTATAGATTTTATATTTTACAAGTACAAATAATTACTAAACGGGGGGGCCTTATCAGTTTTTTGTCCCAAACTTTTTTCTGTGTAACTTTTTTGCAATTTTATTTTTGAAATATGATTTCTCAGGTCAAAATACGTAAAAAAGGTACTCTTGTTGTAATACTGTAGGATTAACCGTTTTCGAGAAAAGTTCATTTGAAGGTGAAATTTCACGGTTCGAGGACGAAAAATTAAATACTAAATTGTCGAAAACCAAAATTTTAATGATGCAATGTTATTCTACATCAAAAAATAAGAAAAAAAGTTTCCATACATATAGGTCGAAAAACCGCTTTTAAACTGACCATGCATTTAAAGGAATGCGAGAAAAAATTATCTGTACGGACAAAAACAATGTATACACAAACCGACGTAGACTGCAATAAAAAAGATAACAAAAGTATAAACACGGAATTCCCACAAAAAACCTTAGATATTATTTGCAAAAATTGTGACGATTTAAAAAACGAGCTGAAGGTTTATATGGGTGAGGTTCTGAGATTGTGTACCTTGAATCAAGATCTATTAGATGTAATTGAGACTTTAAACCAAGAAAGAAAGGAGGCGACTGTTGCTCTAAATTCTTTATCTAACTTTGTAGATGAATCTTTACCAAAAGAATTTTTTTTATTAAATTCTGCAATAACATCCCCCATACCTAGTATTACAAATGTCACTTGCGAAATTGTAAAGCATAATACTAGGTGATGAAACAGCGCGTAATATACATAATAAAATTAGAAATAAGTTTTACCAAAGTAAATTCAACATACAATCTTTTATAAAACCTGGTGCTTAACTATGTGATGTTCTAAAAGATCTAGATTGTATAACTAAAGACTTTACTCTGAATGACTGTAATTATTTTAGGTGGACAGAATGATATAAAAAATAATAAATATCCTCTTTTTAAAAATATTATTAATTCTTTAAAAAAATGTGTTAACACTAATGTTATAATGTTTTCATTGCCAATGATAACTTGCTACAGAAAAAACATATTGAAATTTAATGCTGCCTTAGAAGACGTTTTATTTCGTTTACATAATATTCGAAATAATAATGGTAAAACACTTTTTGCAGAACAGAATGGTAAGTGCTCAAAACTCACTAAAATTAACATAGCGAAACATATAATTAAATATCTATTAAGCATTTTTGATATAGATGTTAACGTCATAAATTCCATGCCTAGTACATCATCTAAAACTTACTTACCAAAACAATTATTTTTCACAAAATTCCGACGATAGTGTCAACCCGCACTTAAATTATACTATTTTAGATGGTTTTTCTATATTTCACGTTAACATTCAAAGCGTTATTAGTAACTTTAATTTATTGGACTTGTTTTTGCAAACAAATAATGTAGATTTTTTGTGCTTAACAGAACACTCGTTTGGGGATGAAAATATAGCGGACTTGCATGTTCCAGGTTACCGATTAATATCCTGCTATGCTCGAAAGCATCACATACGTGGAGGAGCATTAATATTGGTTAAGGATAGTATTTTACATAATATAGACGATATTTTTTATATTAATAGCCTTTCTATAGAATGCCATATAGAGATTTGTGCGGCTTTTTACAATAGTCCAGAAAAAATTATAATTATTACAGTTTATAGGCCTCCAAATGGCATAACTAAGTTATTTTTTCAGCAGCTTATCTTGGCTCTAAATTATGCAATCTCTAAAACAGAGTCTGTAATTTTGTGTGGTGACTTTAACATAGACTTCAACAAAACTTGCTTAGACACAAATCTACTGAAGGATCTTTTTGATTCTTATCGGTTCAGTTTATCTTCTGGTGAACATACGAGCATTTTTACGAATATTCACGGAGTAACTAGTAAATCTTGCATAGATTATATGACTTCGACTATAGCATTGGATAGAATAAATATTAAGCTTATTAAACCAAACCTAGCGGATCATTTTGGGCATTTGCTAAATGTAAACTGTTTAAAAATTAGTACTGAAAATGTTGATAAGAATAAGTTTCTAAATAAAAGAATAATTAATGCAAAAACACTAGATAGTTTTAAGGAATGTATATCTAATATGAATTGGAATACTATACGTAACAGAAATGTTGATAATGGTTTTAATTATTTGGTTAATAGCATAAGTTATCATTTTAATTTATCTTGTCCTGTTAAAAGAATTAAAAAAACAAACTTTAAACAAAAATCTTGGTTAACAGATGAAATTGTTAAAGAAAGTAGGGAATTAAAAAATATGTTCTGGTTAGTGACCCACTTAAAGTGTGAAAATTTAAAAAAACAATACAACATTAAAAGAAAAAATCACAAAAATAATATTAAAATTTGCAAACAAAAAGTTTTAGAAACTAAAATTGATAACTCCAAAAATAAAGTCAAGGAAACATGGAGAATTATTAACAAAAATTTGGGAAGGGTCACAAAGAAACTAAATATTAAATTAAAACTTGAATCCGGAGCATTCCTTAATGAAGATTTAGATATAGCAAATCAATTTGCAAACTATTTTTCTAATATCGTCAAATCTGATATGAAAAATCATTTCGGTCATCAATCAACATCGGAATGCACGCATGGTTGTCATAATATCAAATCAAAATTTAATTCCAGCCCAGTTACTATAGCAGAAGCAACATATGCTTTTAGAAGTATTAAAAGTAAGTTATCATGCGGCACCGATGGTCTTTCAATATCGACAATTTCTCATATATTTAATAAAATAGTTGAACCGTTCACATATCTAGTCAATAAGTCGTTACGCCAGGGAATATTTCCTCAAATTTTTAAAGAAGCTTTGGTCATCCCGTTGTATAAGAAAGGCTCCAAGGAAAAAATTTAAAATTACAGACAAATTTCTTTGTTAACGTCACTTTCCAAGGTATTTGAAAAAATAGTTTTTTCCAGACTTGTAAAATATTTAGAAACAAATAACATTTTGGCTGATTCCCAACATGGTTTTCGTTCGGGTAGGTCGGTTGAAACAGCGTCGTATCAATTTTTGGATTGTATATATCCAAAACTTGATTTGGGGTATTATATTGTATCCTTGCTATTTGATCTGTCCAAGGCTTTTGATACTGTTTCTCCTGATTTTCTCGTTTATAAGATGCGTGCTATGGGATTTCCGGAAGATATTCTGAATTGGATACGGTCTTACATGGAAGGCAGGAAATCCATTATTGAATCTGTAGGTAATTATAAATCAGATCCACACAAAATTGATCTAGGAGTCAGCAAGGATCTATTTTAGGCCCGCTTGTATTTTTGAGTTTTATCAATGATTTAAACTTTTTTATTTCCAATGGAATTCTCATTATATTTGCTGACGATACAACCATTACATTATTTTCAAAAAATCTTGCGGAGCTTGAAGCACTTATTCGTTTAACAATTAATGAACTAAGTGAGTGGTGTCGAAAAAATAAATTAATTCTTAATAACAGTAAGACTGTAGCTGTAAATTTTTTTAACAAGAAAGCCGTACCCAAGAATTTTGTTTTACCCGATGATATCACTTTTTCGGAAAGTACAAAGTTTTTGGGCACCATCGTAGATTCCACATTAAATTGGACAGCTCATATTGACAAATGTGTAAGAAGCTGAACAGTGTCTACTATGGTATTTTACAACTTACTAACTCCCTGAATGTAAAAGCCCTCTTAAATGTTTACTATTCTCTAGCCTACTGTCATATTTCATTTAATATATTATGCTGGGGATCATCTTCACATTTATCTAGAGTTTTTGTTTTACAAAAAAGACTACTGCGTTTAATTTTTGGTCTTGGGTTTGGGGACAGTTGTAAGGATATTTTTAGGAAAAACAATCTATTAACGGTTCCTTCTATATATATATTGAAATGTATTACCTATACTAAGCAGAATATTAATAATTTTGCTGTTAACTCCGAAACGCATGATCATGCTACTAGGCATGGTCAGTTATTGAGAATACCTACAAACAGGACTGCTAAATTTGCAAACTCGCCGAAATACAATTGTATAAGCTTATATAATGCGTTACCCAATAACATTAAAGCTATCAGCAGTTACAATTCCTTTAAATTAAAAGTAAAACATATACTTATAAAAAATGTAGTTTATAACTTGGATGACTACTTCGCATGTGATTATAACATATGATTTTCTGTAGCACTTTATATAGGAACATATTTATTTATTTTTGCTTTCTTTTTATTATTTAATCTGTCTTTAATTTTAGTAATTTCATATATATGTATGTATGTGTATGTGTGTATGTATATATATATATATATATATATATATATATATATATATATATATATATGTATGTATATGTGTATGTGTATATATGTATATATGTATGTATATATATTTATATTTTTAAATCTTGCATTTATTTTTATCTTATTTATTAATTTTTAAATGTGTATATTAACTTCATTTATATACATTTTCTTTGTTTATGTTTATATATGTATATGTTGTGTGTATATTTGTGTATGTTTATATACACACAAGTCTGTCTGTAAGTTTTTTTTTTTTGTTTTTTTTACTTTTTATTTTTTTTTATCTTATGTCCAGATGTTGTGTATGTATACATATTTTTTCTCTTTTTTATATTTCAAATATGACTTGCCATATGTACTTTTGTACCAACATGGTTTAAATAAACATTATTATTATTATTATTATTATTATTATTATTATTATTATTATTATTATTATTATTATTATTATTATTATTATTATTATTATTATTATTATTATTATTATTATTATTATTATTATTATTATTATTATTATTATTATTATTATTATTATTATTAAAGCTACCATAGCCCTTTAAAAATAGTGCATATTTAGGAGACCATAGCTCCATTAGGATTGATTTTTGGAAGTACCTGTATATGAGGTTTTTTTCTTAGTTTTAATGGACATTCGCCCTGCATCATTAAAATTTTGGTTTTCAACATTTTAGTATTTAATTTTTCGTCCTCGAACCGTGGAATTTCACCTTCAAATGAATTTTTCTCGAAAACGGTTAATCCTACAGTATTACAACAAGAGTACCTTTTTTATGTATTTTGACCTGAGGAATCATATTTCAAAAATAAAATTGCAAAAAAGTTACACAGAAAAAAGTTTGGGACAAAAAACTGATAAGCCCCCCCCCCCGTTTCGCACACCCCTGGTTGTAATAAGTACATGAGAATAACACATAAAAACGGGCATTGGTAGGATTAGTTGACGTGCAAAACCTCGTTGATATATCTCAAAGGGTTCCTGAGTTATTAAATAAAAACCGATTTTTTTAGCCACTTTCAAAGGGGCGTAGCTCCCTTATGACGCATTTTTAGACATATTTATAGGAACTTTTTGTCATATTTTATCATGTAGAATCACCTGTTAAAATTTCCTACTCTATTTCAAATACACCGTGTAAAAAAAACCCACATTTTCTAGACCAAACTGAAATGTTTTCCGGAGACAAAAAAATGTACACATTGGTTGCCGAGTTATATATTTTTTAAAAAACACCCCTTTTTAACAGCACGCCATTGAGTTGGAATTGTAAACAATCATGAATCAGTGCGATATTGCCTCACTGACATAACCTAAAAAGTAACAGAGGTGTAAGTGTGAAATTGTTAAATTTTCATTGGAAACAGAAATTTTAACTCCGTCAGGTAAATTTTTGACAGCAGAGACGTCATTTGGCTTGAAAACTGTGATAGTGACAAGAAAAACGTGGGTGCAGTGGACTTAAATAACGCAGGTGAAAAAAACTGACAGAAACCACGAAAACAAAAACAAAACGACAAAGTGGTTTGAACATGTGATATCTGTGGATGATGTGTCAATCGACAGTACCCAGATAAGTGCCGAAAACGTTGACGAATTGGACACTAGTTTTTTGGAAGGGGCCAAGAACCTGTGGCAGAAATTGAAGAAATAGGGGAAAACGTTACCCAGCACTGTTACCTGTCTCTAGCGTTAGCATTAGTTCCAGTGTCCCAGAAATTCGTAGTCCTGTTGAACCGTGCTTTGCAGTCAATCACAACCTCCGAAAAAAATGATTTTCACATGTATTTTGCAGTAAATAGCGACCCAGTTACTGTGACAGAAGCCATGAACAGCATTGAAAAAGAATAATCGATTGAGGCTATACAGTGTGAATTGAAATGAAAAAGAAAAAAAATTGATGGTTGTTCAATCGGAATGGAACTTTGCTGATGGATGGTCTAAGACACTATCTTTTGTACATAAATTTAGTTTTAGAGAGGAAAAATTTGGATTTCAGACTTTAAGGTATGTATAATAAAACAAGTAAAATTATACATTATACAATTTTATATCATATAAAATTGTATAATGTAACAAAATGATGGGATTGATTTACTTGAAAGCTTATTTTCTTCTTTTTAGTGCAGTTAAATAAAAGCTTGTTCTTAAAAATGTTTTTTTACTATAAATTTATTTTTCATTTTTTAGTCGTCAATATTTTGTAGGATACAAACTTTATTTCAAATAGGGGCGCCGAAATGCAAAGGCCGACCCTGTGCATTATTTAATGGTAATCCTTACATGTATATTTGTATATGATTGACTGACAGAAATTTTGATGATTAAAAAAAAGGTCTCACATCTAAAAAGATGTGGGTGTAAAAAGGGATTTTTTTTTAATTTTAAGGGTGGGGAGATTGGGGGTAAATTTTATACAAAATTGTACAGTCATCAGAGATAAGCATGTGTACCGAATTTCAGCTCTCTACGTGGTGAAACAGAGAGGGGGCAAACTTGGCCTTATACGCGTATGGGGGTGATGGGGAGATAAGGGGGATGTAAAATTTATTGTAAAATTTTGTTTTACTGGATGAGTATGTAACATAATTTTAGTTTTAGTTTTATATAAAATTTTATTGTCAACCAAGTTAGGCATGTGTACTAGGGTGGGTTAAAAAAAAAAAAATATCGGTTGCTAGACACCTCTAGAAAATTTTCACCAAATATGAGCTCTTAATTTTGATAAGAAGGTCCTCCGCTTTACAATTTTCCATTTTTTCCTCAGTATTAGAAACAAAAATTCATATCTCTTTGACAACTGTTCGTTAAAAAGTATTTCTCCATATTCTTGTAGGAAATCGAACGCTCTACAAAAAAGGTCTCTTACAATTTTTTCGTAAACCTCACCGTTTAAAAGATATCAAAGGTTAAAGTTTGATTATTTTAAGAGACATTTCAGTTTTGCTTATGAATTTTATAACTCGCTTAGAAAAAATATTCAATATATATTTAAGACGGTAAATATAACTTAAACAATAAAATTAAAATTAAAAACGAACAAAATAAAATTAAAAAATATAAAAAATTTCGTCCATACGGTCTGAATCCGGCAATGTTCCGAGAACCGATGCAGCGTTTCCCCTCTGTAATGCAATGCTATTTTTTTGTATCAAGAATGACTTTGATTTTTTTTCGAAAGTTAAATTTTGAATTTTCTTCCCAATATTTCCTATTAAATTTTTGGCCTCTTCACCCCATGGTCCAAAAGTTTCAATTGCAAACGGAACAAAAATATAATTATTTTCTAATTCTTTGTATCTTGAATGTTTCTTATTTTCTCCTAAACGGGCCGCTTCCCCTGCCTTTTGGCAAGTTAAACTAATATATGAATTTGCCAAAGTATCCCTACATGTGGCATCCCATAATAATGCTTTACCATTCATCCATGGAATAAGTGACAAACCATCAGCTCTTTTTCCGTCATTTCTGCAACAGCCAGGAGGTTCAAGAATCGAAGGTATATCAGCAGATGATAGGGACCGTTTAAGAATGTCATTTAAAGCTGCATGTCGAGACCACTTCCCTGCACTTTTACGGCAAGATAGGCCATGGTGACCCAAAACATCAACAGGTTCGCCGCAAGTGCAGTTATGTGGTTCGCATACAGGTTGCCCAATTCTTAGGCTGACCGATATTCTAAAAGATGAGTCGTCTAAATGTGTGCCAAAAATTGATGAAGGCAAAGCATTGAGCCAGGCTCCAGATTCTTTTTCTTTAACTGCAAGAAGTCTTGCCTTTGTTTTCAAATCCATCGATGCCTCCAATAATATTTTAAAACTGTTTTCACAGACAATACCATCCAAAGCTCGTTGGCTAGCTAAATTATAGAAATTTTCGGGTTCCTTATTGGCCAAAAAAGATATAGATAGTACAGCCTCATTTACTGCGTCATCATGAGGACCGAATATTTGATTTGGAAGAAAAGACTCCATTAAAGAAGATGCTCCGTTAAATGAACTTAAAAAGGCAGAGTAGCATAAACTAGTTGTATCACGAATGCCCAGACCTCCTTGTGAAACTGGAAGGCTTGATTGTTTCCGTCCATTACTATCTAGTCTACAGTTAGTTATCTTTTCAAGGGATTTCATAATTAAGTTATCATATTGGTTAAGAATGTTTGGCCTTCTCCAACAAGGAACACAGCGAAGAAGATAGGTCATTCTGGGGATGGCAAAAGAGTGCTTTAAAAGGAAATAGGCAGAGTGTGAACTTAAATTTTCAAATTATAGTCACTTTCTTGGGTTAGGGGAAAAATAAAATTCTAAAATATTTCAGCTGACCGGTTTCGCATATAAATATATTTATGCTTCTTCAGAGCTCTACAAAGAAAAAATATATAGTTAATACAAACATTACAATAGAAAACAAAACCAGAAATGACAATTAAATAGTGTCCGGTCAATTTATTTATTTCTACAACCGTTGTCTAGTTAGACACAAAGTATTTGGAAAACTTAAGGTTAACCAATAAAATTTAGGTAAACAAACAAGTTAAAAACACTTACCGCTGATACATGTAATTTACAAACTAAATAATTTACGTCATTGTTAATAAAAACTAATTTAAAGAGTATTATGATCAATTAATTACACACAATACAGAACCATACATTTTGTTTAAAAAGCTATATCTAAGGTTACGGTAAAACACAAAAACCATTATTAAGGTTACGGCAAAAATTCCATGCCGGACAAATAACAACTTTTCAATAAATAAATTTACAAAACAACATAAAACTTTGGAATTATTAAAAATATACTCGAGCGATTGAATAAATGTAAATAATACCACTTGAAACTGCTAAAATTAGTTGTGAGTTTGTATCAAATTTTTATAAATCTGTTTAAACCTATTGTAGTCTCTCTGTAAATTAATGTTATTAGGTGTGCAAAGTATATGACTCATTTCTAAAAATTTGCGTTTATCTTCATGAGCTTCAAAATCCAATATTTTAGCAGAATCAAACTGTACAGTATGACCGGTCTCTATTGCATGTGTTGACAAACCTGATTTTTTCCGTAATCTAGCAATATCAAGTTCATGCTGGTGAATGCGCTCGGAGAATTTTTGAGAAGTTTCCCCAATATATGTCTTTTGGCACCCACAAGCAATTTGATACACCAAATTACGTTGGTTGCCAACAGTAATTTTGTCCTTAACACTACTAAAAAACTTATCTATTGTGTGAAGATTATAAAAAGCTAGTTTGCAGATATCGCTACCTAGACAGTGTTTAAACATAAACCGGTCAGCTGAAATATTTTAGAATTTTATTTTTCCCCTAACCCAAGAAAGTGACTATAATCTAATATTTTGGGAAAAGAAGCCTTTAATTAAATTTTCAAGGCCAATCGAGAATTTTTTAAATATATCTATTTTTTCTTGAAAGGCAGGAAGTATTCCATTATCAGACAGGGGGCATCCAAGAAGAGTAAAATCATCAGAATTAATAACTTTTATACCTGGTGCGATTTCACTAAATTGATCAGAAATTGTCTTTTTCTCATCTTCATCGTTCGTCAATATAAGAAGTTCGCACTTGGAAGTATTTAGAGAAAGGCCGATTGAATCTGAAGTATTCATAATTTCTTGAAGATCTTTAATTACAATATCTGGATCATCAGCCAAAGTTCCATCGTCAAGATACCACCCGTTAAATTCTGATTTTAAATTTGATATCACTAGGTGTAAAGCCAAACAGAAAAGAACAGGACCAAGAGGATCACCTTGTTATACGCCTCTTTGCGAAAGGATAACATCGTCACAGTATAAAAGTAATTTCGGCTCATGAAAATTTGGTTGATAAACGTAAAGTATTCGGGAATAATTTCCTTTACTCTTGACAAAATTACGTCTCTAGATACCATATTAAAAGCATTAAAATAGTCTATTTTTAAAACAACTTTTGACGATTTATGTTCATGTAAAAAGTATTTTCTTGTTGAATGTATCAAAACTTCTACTCCAGATTTTACTCCAAAGCCGAACTGGAAGGGTGATAAATAATTTGTGGCTGGTTCCACAATACGAAAGCATACCACTTTAGATATAAGTCTTCGTAAAGTACAGCCAACGGCAATTGGACGTATACCACTATCTTTTTTGTTAAAGGCACAGAGAGATGCTCCATAAAAAATCTGGCGAATATCTTTGGGTATATTTCCTTCAAGCATCATATCCCCAATGGAAGACAAGGAAGATACTAAAGAGTCTGCAGTAATACCCAAGTTAAAGGACGTTAGGTCTTTTAAATGCTGCAGTGTTAAGGAGTCTAGACCTCCTGCTGAGCCGGGATTAAAAGACATAATGGCTTTCTTGATTTCAGCACTTGTTATGTTGGGAATAATGAAATTGGCTTCTTCAAAAGAGGGAAAATTAGGATTATTTTTAGGTTCTGGGTGTTTCTCTTGTAGTTTAAGTAGCGTAGATGGGTTTGAATCAGCTAGAGAATCTTCTGAGCAAAGGAGACGAATAGCTCCCTTAACGTCTCCATCAGAAAGTTTTGATTCTATTTTCTTTGAAATATTAAAGGCAAATTTTTTATTACGTGAAGAATGTTCTTTTGTATTTCTTATATAACAAGTTATAAGGGTAATTATATCCAGGTTTTCATTTTGACTCCAGTTGGCCAAATTTTCTCTGATGTGCATAGTAAGTGATTTATTTTTTATCTTTCTAGATTTAAAGGGAATGTGAAGGATTGCAAAGGGAAATATCAATAATTTCATCCAATTTTTTAAAGAATTTTCCTGTATGCATGCTTTTAAAACTTTAGTAAGTTCTAGAGCTATAGAATTTCTGGAACTTTTTGGAATTCTTTTAATCACGTGGTTAGTTCTTTTTAATTTTGAAAATAATTTTTCAATTGATAATGGATCTAGCTCATAACCTGGCTCAAGGGACTCCTGCGGATTTTGAACTAAATTTTTATGCATAATTCTTTGGTGGTGTTTTAAGCCAATTATTCCTCGAAACATTTTCTTACAAATTAAACATACAGTATCTTTTTCTTTTTGTGCTTGTGAAATGTTACTTACTTGGCTATGAAAAGAACTATTAATGTTATTGTTTTTGTGAGATTTACCAAGGTGTATTTTTAAACCATTTTTTGAGGTAAAAGTTTTTTCACAAAATTGGCACTTCACTGCTACATCAGAACTGGTTCCAGCTTCTATAATGTCTTGGGACGTAATATTCTGAATAAAAGAAGCCATTTTTTTGAAGGTTTTCTGGCTGTTGGGATATTTAGGAACAAAATCAGGATCATCATCATCATCACTCATTGGGTTAATTATTTGGTTTTTCACGGGAACTCCAATTTCACAAAAAATGTAGTAAAGAGGTATATAAAAATGGAATCCAATAAATATTTACTTCAGTAAAAACTTGTAAAAAAGGAAAAAAGTAAAATTTAAGAAAAAATAAATGACAGAAATAATGACAGTTAAAACTTTTTAAAATTTTTTCGACAAAATTGTTATGAATTGCGCAATTCACAGTTTTGTAGGAAATTAAATGCTCTACAAAAATGGTCTTTTATGATTTGTCGATTAAATTAAGCGTTTAAAAGATATTCATCGTCAAACTTCAATGCATACTAATTTTAATAGTTTTTGATGAATAATTCGAAAAATTTCAATTTAATTTATGCGTTTCACGAAAATTTATACAAATTTGAGTTCCTATGAAAAGAGAAATGTTTTAAACTATTTGTCTCGTTTTTTTTTAGTCCTACGTATGTTTGGTTATATTGAAAAAAACTCAGAGTCAATGATTTATTAAATTTTGAAAAAAATTACGTTTTCGTTATGAATTAAATATGAAAAGTATTGATTTTGAAGAAAAAGAAATGTTCAATTTGTTATTAAAAATATTATTAAAATAAAAAAGTTTCAAATAAATTTTCGAAAGGGATACTTCTATAAGAGTTACTCTTACGATAGAAACTTAAATTTGTATACATTTTAGTGAAACTCATAAATTAAATTGAAATTTTTCGAATTATTCATCAAAAACTATTAAAATTAGTATGCATTGAAGTTTGACGATGAATATCTTTTAAACGCTTAATTTAATAGAAAAATCATAAAAGACCATTTTTGTAGAGCAGTTAATTTTCTACAAAACTGTGAATTGCGCAATTCATAACACTTTTTTCTAAGCGAGTTATAAAATTCATAAGCAAAACTGAAATGTCTCTTAAAATAATCAAATTTTAACCTTTGATATCTTTTAAACGGTGAGGTTTACGAAAAAATTGTAAGAGACCTTTTTTGTAGAGCGTTCGATTGCCTACAAGAATATGGGGAGAAATACTTTTTAACGAACAGTTGTCAAAGAGATATGAATTTTTGTTCCTAATACTGAGGAAAAAATGGAAAATTGTAAAGCGGAGGACCTTCTTATCAAAATTAAGAGCTCATATTTGGTGAGAATTTTCTAGAGGTGTCTAGCAACCGATTTTTCAGAGTACAAAGTAAAAAAAAATAGTCGTTTTTTTTTACCCATCCTAATGTGTACCAAATCTTACCTTTCTAAGTATATTAAATTATCTCATTTTTTTAATTTTAGGGGTGGCGGGTTGGGGGGTAAGTTTTATATAAAATTATATTGTTAGCCGAGATAAGCATGTGTACCAAATTTAAGCTGTCTAAGTATAGTCAAAGTGGATGAAACAGAGGGGGGCAAAATTTATTGTAAAATTTTATTATTACTAAATGAGTATGCAACCTAATTTTAGTTTTAAATTATCTTGTGTGGGTAAAAATGGATTTTTTTAATTTTAGGGGGGGGGGTTGGGGGGTAAGTTTTATATAAAATTTTATTGTAGGCCGAGTTAAGCATGTGTACCAAATTAAGTAAATTCTAAGTGGTCGAAAAAGTCGTTGGCAGATTTGTCCTAAACAAACAAACAAACATTGCAAGTTAAATAAAAGCTTGTAAAAAGTAGTCCACAACATTATATCTCTTTTCTTCAGTCCTTATTATATTATTCACAGCGCCTGCGCTAGAATAATATTATACGGTAGTTTCAAATTTTCAAAAAAAATCAAAAATCGTCCTAGTGGTCGAAAAAGTCTTTGGCAGATTTGCCCTAAACAAACAAATAAACATTGCAAGTTAAATAAAAGCTTGTAAAAAGTAGTCCACAACATTATATCTCTTTTCTTCAGTCCTTATTATATTATTCACAGCGCCTGCGCTAGAATAATATTATACGGTAGTTCCAAATTTTTAAAAAAAATCAAAAATCGTCCTAGACAAAAAATTCTTGCATATAAATTTGTTTCATGAAAAAAATAAGCAATTTTTGTTTTC
This sequence comes from Brachypterus glaber, assembly GCA_958510825.1. NCBI lineage: Eukaryota > Metazoa > Arthropoda > Insecta > Coleoptera > Kateretidae > Brachypterus > Brachypterus glaber. Next base: position 229,721 of record CAUEHQ010000003.1, read on the forward strand.
AAATGTCCGTCCGTCCGTCCGTCCGTCTGTCTGATGTCACGTGTTTTGTAGTCACGATAACTCAAGAACGAATAATCGGATCGACTTGAAATTTTCAGGAAAAATCAAGTTCTACGAGAGGAAGAACCCTTGTTTTTGGAAGTAATCCCCCAAAAACGAAAAAGCTATGGGGGGTTGAACTTTTAAAAAAATCGAAAAAGGCTGAAAGGGATCTCCGATTAACTTAATTTTTTCAGGAAAAATTACTTTTATTATAAGGATAAATTTTACAGAAACAAAAAATAAAAAAAAAATTGAAAAATTTTGAATTCTTCTTCTCTAATAGACTTAAAAAGTCCAAAATAGGTGAAATTTAATATTTACTAAATAGGTAAACAAAATATTAAGACTGACCATAAACGAAATTGAAAGTCATGGATTACAAAAAATAAATCATACTTGCATTAGCCAAATAATTTAAAATAAAAATACTAAGACTGTCTTAGTCTTAGTAAGACAAATACTTTTGATGTACCGTACTATCCAGACTCTATGGACATTAACATGAAATTCAACACTTACTTATTTAAAAATGAAATGGATTAGATGGCTTTACAGAATAAAAGCGTTTTAGTCTAAAATTTAGACTGAACTATGCACTGAATTAAAATATGAAAAAAACAGGCAATTAATAGAAGTGGTTCTGGGCATAATGATTTTCAGTTTTATGAGAAACTAGACTTTCTATATGGACAACATCCAGCTTTTACACTAATGCAATGAGTAGATACAATTTAAGACAATAAAACGCAAAAATTTACCTTAAAATAGTTCAAAAACAACACTGTTTTGATAAAAAAATTAAAAAGTTGCAAAGAACAAAGAAATAGGGTGACACACAACTCTACTCATCACACCTCTACTCACGCACATCTCTATTCACACACATCTCTACTCACACAGAACTCAAAAACATCTCTACTCACACATATCTCTACTCACACGCATCTCTACTCATTGTCATTGATTTTGACAATTATTTAATTACAATTAGGATACCATGGTGGAACAAGAGGTCGTCCATAAAACACGTCACACCTTTAGGGGGGGGGGGTCAGGCATTTGTGACGAAGTGTTACATGGAGGAGGGGAGGAGGGGTTCGTCGAGTGTGACGTCTCACCAAACATTTTATTGACCTACTCAAAATTATTTTTTTACATTCTGACAAAATTTTTTAGAATAGTTCAATTTATCTATTTATATTTTGCCGTTCGGAATTGCTTCATAGTTTTACTATAAGATGCACTGTGTTGAAAATTTTGCAAAAACATTAGTAATAAGTATTTTTGACAAATTGTGAATTTGCAGTGTTATATTTAATTTAAAGACGTGTTACTACAAATATGCCTTTAATTGTTCATATGTTTAACGAATTCAATAAAATTCGTTTTTTTAGTAAAATTAGAATGTGACGTCACCAAGAGGGAGGGGGTCAAGACTTTGTGACAATGTGTGACATGGGGGGGGGAGGGGTCTAAAAAAGTGTGACGTATTTTATGGACGACCCCCAAGGCACTAAATTTTATTCAATATTTTTTCCGTAAATCAGCTTATAAGTTTGATATTGCAAACAAATTTTATTTAATTCCCTATTACTATTAATAGTAATAAACCTTATAATAAAGAGCTTAGCGGAGTAGTAGTGGAAAAAGGGCCCCAGCTCGGAATGAGCTTATATTTATAAAAAAGGTAGCTAATCTAAAGGTTAATCATTTCCCAGAGTCTTAGCCCCAAACAACCCCCAGGGGGGTAAGAAAATATTTTTTTAACCCAAAACGTTTTATTGTTTTTCTCCGGTTTTTGTGATCCGATCAATTTGAAATTTAGAATAAGAATAAAGGGCAATAAGAACATTTTGCAAAAAAATTATCATACATTTGCGATCATTCTAACCTATGAAAAAAAATACTTCTTTTTTTCGAAGTGGTCAAAAGGGCCATTTTTGGAATATCATCCCCGCCATTTTTTATATGTTATGTATTCGTAACTAATCTTAATCATATCCAAAATTCAATTTTTTTCATGTGGTAAAACAGTGTCAAAAACACTAAAAACTGCGTCAGATGCGCATTTGGTTGCATTTAAATTCAATTTGATTTTTTTGAAAATATCTTATTACTTTTTTAAGTTTAAGCTGTAATAAAGCAACAAAAATAAATAACAAAAAATATATATTCTAAGTAAACAAATAAAAATAAAAATTGGATTCAGTTTATAATCTTAAACAACTAACTAATGCACTTCGTTTTGAGGAGTGATTCTACATAAAAAATATAAAAAAAATGTATATCCAAAAACTGTTTCTGAGGGATCTTCGCCCCTTCAAAAGTTGCTCCAAAAATTCGGTTTTTATTTTATAACTTAACCTTGGAAACCGTTTGGACTTTTTGGTCTTTTTTAAAAAAAAGTTTTAAACCGACCCAACAAACAATGTCCCGGCGGCCGACGGGCGATAAAGTGATGGCAAATGATCATCGGCGGCGGCGGCCGCAGAAGCATTATTTATTGGGCATTCACCTTTTTTTTAAAGGCATAAACATCTCTGCTCCAGAACATCTCTAGTCCAGAACAGCTTTACTTCTTAGCATCTTTACAAAAAAATAACTATACTCAAAAACATAACAATAATAAAAACATAACATAACATAATAAGATAATATAATAATAAATAAAATATTATGTTTCTTTTCTAAGTTTTAAGATTTTAAGTTAAATCTAATGCCGTTATTTGGTTAAGTAGAAAATATGTATTTTTGTTTCTATTATTTTATATTATACCTATTTATGTAATAATTAAAACATAACATAACATAAAATGTTATATATTAATATATAACATATTATGTTTTATTTAATTTTTAACTTTGTAAGTTAAATCTAATTTCGTTATTTAAGATTACAAATGATTCCAATTTTTATTTATTTATTTAGAATATATATTTTTGAATATTTATTTATTGATAATTGTAATTTATTTACTATAGTTTAAACTTAAAAATAATAATAATTAAAAAAAAAAACAAATTGAATTTAAATTCAACCAAATGCGCATCTGACGCAGTTTTTAGTGTTTTTGACACTGTTTTACCACATGAAAAAAATTGAATTCTGGATATGATTAAGATCAGTTACGAATACATAACATATAAAAAAATGGCGGGGATGATATTCCAAAAATGGCACTTTTGACCACTTCGAAAAAAAGAAGTATTTTTTTTCATAGGTTAGAATGATCGCAAATGTATGATATTATTGCCCTTTATTCGTATTCTAAATTTCAAATTGATCGGATCACAAAAACCGGAGAAAAACAATAAAACGTTTTGGAGTAAAAAAATATTTTCCCACCCCCCTGGGGGTTGTTTGGGGCTAAGACTCTGGGAAATAATTAGTCTTTATGTTAGCTACCTTTTGCATAAATATAAGCTCATTCCGAGCTGGGGCACTTTTTCCACTACTACTCCGCTAAGTTTTTTTGTTTGCAATAAACAAACTTATAAGCCGAATGACAGAAAAAAAATATATATCCAGGATATCCACAAGATATCCACTGGACATCTATTTTTTTAACCTTCCTAAAGTATATTTAATTGGATATCCATTAGAGATCCATCATGGATATATCCATGAATATCCTGTAGATAGATGTGCAATGGATATCTTGTGGATATCCTGGATATAGGCGGACATTTGGATGTCCATGGGATATCTAATGGCAGTCCAGGCTATCCACTGGATATACTCCATATCCAGAAAGTATATCCCCTGGATATCTAATAGTTATACTGTGCTGTCTGGGTCGGTTATGAGTAATGGAACCCACACCATATTTATGTAGGTTTATACCGACACCAAGTAGACAAGTTCTGCTCCAGCAGAACTTAAATTGAGGTTTGCGAAAAAAATTAGTTTTTGGGATCGCTCCCCTCCCCCCCCCCCCCCGACCAAAAAAAAAAATCATAAAAACTTTTACAAAAGTATTGAATAAACAGGTAGGAATGTATTCAAATAAGTATCGACAAGTTTAAAAGTTTAGTGAGTGTTAATTATTAGCCGTTTTACAACGTTTTGAATTTTTTTACATAGTATGTAGAAGTACATCTTATTATAAATGAAATCAAAATGCTATAAAACTGTTAATAATTAACTTAAATTGGTCGATATTTTTTTGCATAAAGTCCTACCTATTATTCAATACTTTCATAAAAGTTTTTATAAAAATGTTTTTGGAGGGCGCGATCCGAAATACTAACTTTTTTCGCAAACTTCAATTTGAGTTCTGCTTGGCCAAAACTTGTATACTTGATGTCAGTAGGTTTGTTCGTTGGTTCGTTGCTACACTGAACTATGTGCTTCGAGTTACACTTTTCAGTCAAGATAATAAATACTGTATTTGTTGTATGAAAAATAAATACAGTATTTATTTGGTGGGCTGAAAATTGTAACTCGGAGTAGCTGCACCAACAAACTTTCATAAATATGGTGCGGGTCCTATCACTAGGAACACAGATATCGCTAGAAAAGAATTCCTGGATCCGCCCTTGGTGTTCAACGTGTTAAATGTTTCCTACCGATAGTGATGAACGTTTATTTATAATTTTGCACAAAATATAATGCGGGATATTCTAATAGAGCCTAAGTTTAACGCAGGACCCCATTCTAAGGTGAAAGTAACCCAGTAGCAACTGAGGTTGTATGAAAAGTCTATATTCCGAACATAACCCAATGTGCTTAAAAAAAACGATTTAATTTATTTTTGTTTTCATGTATAAATTTTGTATGGTAATTTATATCTAAAAAATAAAAAAACTAAACATTTGTTTTTTGTTTTTTTTTGTTCGTCCATATTTTCAGATTAGGAATATCTATGTTAGGTTTTTTATAACAATTTCAATTTTTTATTTTAGGTTGATTTTTTTTGTTGGAAAAAACATTTTACTTATTTTTGTTATATTACACCAAATAAAAAGTTTTATATTTAGTAGTCTGTATTTATTTATTATAAACAATATAAATAGCACATAAAAATTTTAAACAATAAAAAATGTGTGATGGGTGACAGACATCTATACTCATTACATCTCTACTCACATACATCTCTACTCACACATATCTCTACTCACACAAATCTCTACTCACACAAAACTCTACTCAACCACATCTCTACTCACACATATCTCTACTCACACACAACTCTACTCAATGTTATTAACGTCGATTAACCATGACATTTATTTGATTGAAACTAAAATACCATGGCGGAACAAAGCAGTAACTCAAATAATTTAATATTTTTGTTGTAAATCAGCTTGTTTACTGCAAATAAATTTTATTTTATTCCCTACTACTATTAATAGTAATAAACATTATAATAAATTTTGTTTGCTATAAACAAACTTATAAGCTGAACTACAGAAAAATAAATTAATTTAGATTAGTGCTTTGTTCCGCCATGAAATCCTAGTTCTACTTAAATAAATGTCAAAGTCAATCGACGTTAATGACATTGAGTAGAGTTGTGTGTGAGTAGAGATATGTGTGAGTAGAGATGTGTTTGAGTAGAGTTGTGTGTGAGTATAAATGTGTGTGAGTAGAGATGTGTCTGAGTAGAGATGTGCGTGAGTAGAGATGTGATGATTAGAGATTTCTGTCACCCTGTGTGATCATATTTTTTTCTTCTTTTTTTCTGATGGGGTTACATATACCCCACCTTAGTATTGGTGTAACATTTTTCACCATACCGACGCCATCAGAAACTAAAAAAAAAGTTTGTATACATGTAGTTCCAAAAACCGAATCTAAGAGAATTACGGTCTCTCAAAATACACCATTTTTAAAGGACCAAGGTACCCTTAAAAACGATTTTTGGATCTACATGTATCGGAACTTTTTTCTTAGCTTTTGGTGTAAAATTTTGGATTTTAACATTTTAGTGTTTTACCTGGTAAATACTGCATGCAAATACCATTGGCTAATAGACCTTAACCCCTTCACAGTGATTGTCATAGAGGCAAAAACACTTTGTGCCATGAATGCATTCACATGTGTGAAACCGCTATAGTAGCATCCACGATAACTTAAGAACGCTTTAAGCTAGCGACTTGAAATTTGGTATGCAGATGTATTTTTATATTATATTGTACAAGTTCGTATTTCAGCTAAATCGGTTGGGGGTAAAACGGGGGTTAAATTTTTATTTTGGTCGTATTTTTTTTATTATTCACAATAGGAGAAAAATTAAAAAACACTAAAAGGTAAAATAAAATTACACAAAAAGTGTAATAATAATTTTTTTCTAGCCCCTCCCCCTCTCCCCCAAAATGTAAAAACTTTTTTAGTATTCACAATAGAAGAAATAACTGCCTAAAAGAATGTATTATTTTTGATAGATGATAGATAGATTCAGATTCAGCGACCCCCAAAACATACAACATGATAATATCATGTTAAAAAAATTAATTAGCACATTTTTGGCACGAAACATTAAAAACGTTCTCACAATTGGTGATTGCTTAAGTTAACATTTAGTACATCAGATGCTTTTTCTTTCTATCTCCTGCATTTTGTCCCCAAAACTCAGCGAACTTGAACATTCTAAAAAAAAAATTATTATTTTCTCAAGTACGTTAAAATTCTTTCAAATCTGTATAGGGGGGCTGTTCAAGAATGACGTCACCTACATAAGGCAGGGGTTGCTCAAAAGCTGATGAAAGGTGTACTTAAAGAGGAAAGGGGGGATTGGTCAACATTAGGTGACATGATTCTTGAACAGCTCAATACTGCTTTCGTTAAGTTATGAAATCTTAACTGAGTCACAAAAATCAACCCCCACTAAAATAATTTTAGTAAAATATTTAAAATAAGAATCTTGTGCAGTGTCGGATTAAAGTCTACTAATGCCCTAAGCAGAGATCAGTTGTTCTGCCTGCCTATACACAGACTCCTGCGGCATGATGATTAAAAAAAATATGTAACAAACCTTATTTCTTCTTATAGGTGCATTCCAAGCGCAGCACCTCCAATTCTTGCTGCCCTAAGCAGGAGCTTATTCTGCTTACATGTTAATCCAACAAAATCGTTTGCTACAATTCTATTGTAATATTTTAATCTGTTCATTATAGAAAGATCAATAAATTTATACTGAGCTTCACAATATTCTTTGTGAAAAACTTTAAGCACTCTTGCAGCTAATAAATTCTGTTTAAACCATGATGGTGCCATTTTTGAATTACTTTTCACAAAAATTACATACTTTTTGCTTCATATTAATGGAGGATCCTCTAATTTCTTCTTGGACAAGAAAATTAACACTGTACTGGTATATTCCCGTACACTATTCAGGGTGTGGGATATATATATATATATATATATATATATATATATATATATATATATATATATATATATATATAATTTTTCTCTCGATTTGACCTTGATATTCATCCGCCAGCAATAATTTTAATACGATGTTGTCAAATCTCCATAACCTCAAATATTTGTTTTTGACGCATAAATTTTAAAAAGACGTGCTCTATAGTAGGTTTAAAATTAACAAAAGATGTGTAGTTTACTAATTAAAGGCTTTTAGATTTAAAGATGTCACATTTAAGCCTTGTTCTGAACCGAAAAGTAAGGCTCTGATTTGTTTAATATGGATATATCCATATGTGGGAAGTAGAATTTAATTATTCATTACAGTAATAAATAAATATGTATGCTCCAAATATACAGCTTTAACTGCCGCAACTTTACTAAATCACTCACCACTATCCAAACTATATGTAAAAATTCAGATTTCTGTCTACTTCAAGAAACCTTCCTTACCTGGGATGACATGCCTCTATTGGCGAATGCGAATCCTGACTTTTTTTTTCATGGCATAAGTGCCATGGATAGCTCTCAAATTCTTGCTGGTAGGCCTTATGGAGGCGTTGCTATTCTTTGGCACAAGAAGTATAGCCAGTTCGTTAAACCTATTAATTGCGACAACACCAGGCTTTTTGGTTTGGACTTTAACCTTAGATAATCGCGTCATTCTGATTGCTACTGTCTATATGCCTATCTACCTTCAAGATAACATACCTGAGTTCTGCCTTATTCTTGAAGACTGTCAGCTATAATTGAAGAAGTCAGCCCTCATGATGTCCTTATACTGGGTGACCTAAATGCGAGACCAACGACTACCAACGAGTTTTATCGTGAACTTCAATCATTCTGCAACCTTGAGAGCCTTTCTGTCCTAGGTGTTGCTACCTTGCCTGCTGATACCTTCACGTATGTCAGTGATGCACACTCTACCACCTCCTGGTTGGACCATGCTTTAGTTTCACATGCTGCCGCTTCTTGTGTTGATTCAATAGATGTGAGTCTAAGTACCAATCCCTCAGATCACTTTCCCCTTTCGCTGACGCTCAAAATTTCCAACTTACCAGCTACAACTCAATCCGCTGCATACTCGTCCGATCTTCCTAAATGGAGTGACAAATGTGCCCTGGCTGTCAACAACTACAAAATGTGCTTAATCAACAAACTTCATGATATTAACGTGCCGAATGCTATCTACTGTAGAAATACCTCATGCACCAATACTGTTCATAGTCTGGAAATGGATAAATTCTTTGATGATATCACATCTGCTCTTCGTTCTTCTGTTACTGAATGTTTCCGTCGCACTAGACCTAAATTTACTCCTATTCCTGCTTGGAATGCAGAAGTCTCTTTAGCCTACGAGCAATCCCACAATGCTTTTCTTTCCTGGGTTCAAGCAGATCGGCCCTCTGACGGCCCTCTCAATGAAGAAAGACGGCGCCTTCGTAAAATATTTATAAGGATTTCATAAGGACACACACACACACACACACACACACACACACACACACACACACACACACACACACACACACACACACACACACACACACACACACACACACACACACACACACACACACACACACACACACACACACACACACACACACACACACACACACACACACACACACACACACACACACACACACACACACACACACACACACACACACACACACACACACACACACACACACACACACACACACACACACACACACACACACACACACACACACACACACACACACACACACACACACACACACACACACACACACACACACACACACACACACACACACACACACACACACACACACACACACACACACACACACACACACACACACACACACACACACACACACACACACACACACACACACACACACACACACACACACACACACACACACACACACACACACACACACACACACACACACACACACACACACACACACACACACACACACACACACACACACACACACACACACACACACACACACACACACACACACACACACACACACACACACACACACACACACACACACACACACACACACACACACACACACACACACACACACACACACACACACACACACACACACACACACACACACACACACACACACACACACACACACACACACACACACACACACACACACACACACACACACACACACACACACACACACACACACACACACACACACACACACACACACACACACACACACACACACACACACACACACACACACACACACACACACACACACACACACACACACACACACACACACACACACACACACACACACACACACACACACACACACACACACACACACACACACACACACACACACACACACACACACACACACACACACACACACACACACACACACACACACACACACACACACACACACACACACACACACACACACACACACACACACACACACACACACACACACACACACACACACACACACACACACACACACACACACACACACACACACACACACACACACACACACACACACACACACACACACACACACACACACACACACACACACACACACACACACACACACACACACACACACACACACACACACACACACACACACACACACACACACACACACACACACACACACACACACACACACACACACACACACACACACACACACACACACACACACACACACACACACACACACACACACACACACACACACACACACACACACACACACACACACACACACACACACACACACACACACACACACACACACACACACACACACACACACACATAAAAATATAATCTAACATAATATCTAACAATAAAATCACAATATTCACACAATATTAAAATAAATTAAATGAATTAAAACATGATACAAAACAAACTAGATATTAACCTAAAAATAAATACCTATAATAAATCTCAGTTCTCAGTTCATTATTTTCCTAATTATCTCTTTTTCGCCTAATATCCAATCTTTTACTAATTTTAAAAACATTTTATAAGAGTTGCAAAATTTAATTTTATCTGATATTACATTTACTAATTTAGGTATAAAATACATAAAACTCTTTTGGCCAATTGATTTTGCACATTTAGCAGGATAAATATTTCCTACCGATCGTGTACCTTTTTCATGTTGAACTATGGAGAATTTATTTTTATTTTTATAATAATAGGAAAGCGAGTATTTAGCATAGATCTCACGTATCTCCATTAATTTGGATTCTTGAAATAGCTGTAATGATGAATGGAGTCTAGATTTACCTAGAATTATTTTAATTATCCATTTTTGAATTTTTTCTAGCTTGCCATATAAATTTTTGTTCACTCCCCCCCACGCAATAATTCCGTACTCTAGTATTGAAGATACTAAAGCATAATATAATGTTTTTAGTTGAGGTATTTTTAGTATTTGTTTTAATTGTTTAAATTTATATATTAAGCCACGTCATTTTTTTATGATTCCTTCAACTTGCAAATTCCACCTTAACTGACTATCAATTATGATACCAAGGTATTTAATGGAGTTTACACGTTCGATTACATATTTATCCAATTTAATATGATCGTAAGTTGGCAAAAACTTTTCTAAAGAACTAAATGCTACAAATTTAGTTTTTGACATATTAACTGTAAGTAAATTATAATCAAACCAGTCTTTTATGATTTTAAGTTCCCTAGTAACTATTGCCCTTAGTGCTTTCCAAGAATCTGCCGTAAAAAATACTGCTGTATCGTCCGCGAAAGCAACTATGTGACCAGTAATAAGCAACAGAAACAGACCATTAATAAACATTTTAAACAAAAGCGGTCCTAACACCGTTCCTTGTGGTACCCCACACATAACTGTACATTCATCACTGTAAGCATTATTAATTAAAACGTTTTGCTTTCTGTCTACTAGATAGCTTTTCAGTAACCGTAAGGCAATGCCACGTATTCAAATTTTCTAAGTAAAATTTTATGTGACACCGTATCGAAGGCCTTGGCTAAATCGATAAATATACTTAGGGCAGGCAACTTTTTATCTAAGGCCTTATATGCTTCTGACATAAGAGCAGCAATTGCGTCTTGCGTTGATTTACCTGTACAAAAACCAAACTGATTAGGAGAGAATACGCTGTGTCGTTCCAAGAACTCATTTAATCTAACCTTAACAATATTTTCCAAAATTTTAGCCAATGAATTTGTTAGTGAAATGGGTCTATAGTTCGACACATCGCATTTATCACCGCCCTTGTATAAAGGTATTATTGTTGCTACTTTAAGCATATCAGGCCATACACCTTTCTCAATACACAAGTTATATAGGTGTTCCAAAGGTGCGGAAATATACTCTGAAGTGGCTTTTAACAAGGAGTTTGAAATGGATAAGCCACTACTCTTTCCTGTTTTCAAATTTCTTATTAGTTTTTCCACCTCATTCCTACTTGTTGGTCTTAAAAATATACTACTTTCTACTCTTTTAATTTTACCCTGTTTTCCCTTTGACCCAATTTTACCAGCTAGTTTTGCACCTATTTCTGAGTAGTGTTTATTGAAACAATTTGCCATATCAGTTTTATCTCTGATAATTTTATTTTCGTTAACAATTTTTTTAATTTCGTTTTCTGATTTTCTTTTAACCGAATTATTGGAGAATTTATTAATAGTTTTCCACAGACCTTTTGAGTCATTTTTATTTAAGTTAATTTGCTCTTTATAATGGTCTTGTTTTGTTTTAGTAATAACTTTATTTAGTATATTTCGAAACGTTTTAAATTCATTTCTTAATGTTACATTTTCCGGATCTCTACTTAATTTTGCGAATAGCTTATCTCTTTTTTTTATAGATATTATAATTCCATTAGTGATCCAAGATTTTTTCTTATGATAAATTTTTATTGTTTTTTGATAAGATGCATGTATTTTTGCCAAATTTAATACATTTATAAAATAATTTAGTGCTTCAGAAGGCGATTGCAATTTATAAAGATTCTCAAAATTATAAGACTTAATATAGTCACTGTATTTTTTATTGTTAGTACAATTTAATATTTTATTTAATTTATTTTGCTGAGTATTTGATTCATTAATAGGTAGTTTAAATTTACAAGCTATAGCATGATGGTCCGTGATTGCAGTTTTTAGTATAGCCGAATAAATATTAGTTTTGTGCTTAGTATTTATGTAGATATGGTCAATACAGGATGCTTTAGTACTTTGAAATCTTGTTGATTTATTAATATAAGATACAAATCCATATTGCGCAAGTGTGTTTTGATAATCTTCACTACACTCAACGTTTTGATCTAATATATTAACATTGATATCACCTACAATTATATTGTAATCATATTTATTAAAATTATTATTTTCCATGAACTCCGGTAAATTTTCGACAAAATCCTTATCACTAGTTTCACATGGTCTATATACTGCAAAAATATTGACTAAAATCTTATTAATTTTCAATGCGATATTTATACAATTTACTATTCCTATTTTATTAAAGCTATATTCATACCCTATATTATTTTTGATATATACCACCACAATACCAAGTAATTCCTATTCCTGTAAAATAGTAAAACCAAATATAGCCGATCACTTTGCCCATATATTTACCATAAAGTCACCTTATCAAAGTGAAATAATGGAAAAACCTAAACATATACAAACTAGATGCCTTAGTAAAGAAAATCTAAAAGAGTTCAGGACAAGGCTATCAAATGTTACATGGGACTATCTTTTTTTGGCGGATATAGATGTACAAAAAGGTTTTAATTATTTGATTAGTAATATAAAATGGTGTCTAGATGTAAGCTGTCCAAAACTCAAACGAAAGAAAAATAACCATACCTGTGTTAAAAATTGGATTAATAATAAAGTAATAGAAAGCAGTAAAAGTCTAAAAAATTTGTTCTGGCTTATGTCTAACTCAAATTGTACAAATTTAAAAAATCTTTATAATAAAAATAGAAAACAACATAAAAAATTGATTAAACAATGTAAACAATCTTATTATAACAGCAAAATACAAAACTCTTCAAGTAAATCAAAAGAAACTTGGAACATTATTAATCGGAAATTAGGCAGAGATACAAGAGCTAAAGAAATAGTTTTAAATATTAATAATAATTTTACTTCTGATGTCAATCAAGTAGCAAATGAATTTGCTAGACACTTTGCTTTTGTAGCTGAAAACAGTATCAAGTCTCACTTTGGACAAAATCTTTCATTGCCTTGCACGGCGCCTGTTTATACTATTGATAAACCGTTTGAATTTAAACCTATTTGCGAAAATGATATTTACTTAGCTTTTAAAGAAACTAAAAATAAAAAATCAGCAGGACTCGATGAAATATCGGGAATTTTACTTAAAGAATCCCTTCCGTTCATATCTAAACATTTTGCACATCTAATGAATAAAAGTATTTCTCAAGGCACCTTCCCCAAATGTTTAAAAACTGCGGTAATTATTCCTGTCCATAAGAAAGGCAATCAGCAATGTGTTGACAATTACAGGCAGATCTCTCTTTTAAGTATATTCTCCAAATTATTCGAGAAAATAATATTTAAGAAAATAGTAAGTTACTTAGATGATAACAGCATAATCACGAATGCCCAGCACGGTTTTAGAAGTAACAGGTCAACTGAAACTGCTTCTATTGATTTACTTAATTATATTTATAAGCAATTGGATGATGGAAATTATGTCGTTTCACTTATGTTTGATTTGCACAAAGCATTTGATACCATAGACCCCGATATTCTTATTAATAAGTTAAAAAATGTTAAACTTCCTAACTATTTGCTTAAATGGTTTGCCTCATACTTAAAAGACAGGTCAATTATTATAAGAAATAAAACAGGAATTTCTCAAAAATATAAAATAAAAAGAGGAGTTCCTCAAGGTTCAGTTTTGGGGCCATTACTTTTTTTACTCTACATAAATGATCTACCTGAGTTCTTACGAGTCTTAATTATTATGTTTGCGGACGACACAACAATAACTTTGTCTGCTAAATCTACTGAAGAACTATTATCGCTAATAAACAGTATAATGGATAGCTTTAGTTCGTGGTGTCAAAGAAACTCACTTATACTAAATAGTAGTAAAACTGTATTTGTAAACTTCTACAATAGACGAAGTATACCTAAAGAATCCCTTCCACTAGAAATTAAGTTATCAGGGAACACCAAATTCTTGGGCACAATTTTTGATTCCAATTTAAACTGGGATGAACATATTCAAAGTGTTTGTGGTAAATTAAATAGGGCTTATTATGCTATTCGTCAGATGAGATGTTATTTGGGCGGAGATTCAATAATGACTGTTTACTATGCCCTAGCATACTCGCATATGTCTTTTAACATAATAAGTTGGGGAAGCGCAAGACACATTAAGAGAGTATTGACTGCTCAGAAACGTCTAATCAGGCTAATTTTTAACATGGGTTATAGAGATAGCTGCAGACAGGTTTTTATAAACAATAACATTTTGACTGTTCTTGGAATTTATATATTTAAATGTATTGTTTATGTTAAAATGAATCGAAATATTTTTACTCCAAATTTAGATCTGATTAATAAAAGAAGAGAAAATGTACTGCCAATGGAGCTCTCTACAACTAGAATTATGAAACAAAAGACGTCTACCCTATCTCTATCTTATTTGTGCTACACTTTCCAGCCAACCAAATAAATACTGTATTTGTTTTTCATACAACAAATACAGTATTTATTTGGTTGGCCGGAAAGTGTAGCAGTGAGCTGCACGTACGAACATAGCTAATGTGAATCTGTAGAATAAGATAATTCTACTAAAATTTAGATGGCGCCAGTAATTTCTTTAATAATGCACTTTTCGCCCGGCCAAGTAAATATTGTATTTGTTCAACAAAGAACAAATACAGAATTTGTTTGGTTGGGTGGAAGTGGGAGTGTATGTATGTCACCTATCCTTTTTGGGTAGAACTTTTGTCCCTGTCTAATCTAATGGGAGAATTCTCCATTATAAAGCACAAAACCGCACTTTATGAAAAATCCCCTCTATTTAAATGTATTAGCTTTTATAACAAATTGCCAAAGGAAATAAAAAATATAAAAAATGAGAACCTATTTAAGAATGCTGTCAAGAATATTGTCATAAAGTGCTGTCCCTATACAATTAAGGAATTTTTAGATTTTAATTTTAAGGATGTTTAGTAAATTTTGTATTTTTAAATTTGTTTCTCTGTCTATTTAAGTATTTATTTTAGAAATAATATTTATTGTACTTTTTTTAATTTTATATGTTACCCGAGATATGCTAATTTTAATTTTACCAAATATGACCTACCATATATACAGAAATGTATCACATGATGGCTAATAAATATTCTATTCTATTCTATTCTATTCCATCATTTTTGTTTAATTGAAGTTCTGTGTTTTGTATCATATTATAACCATCAAGTTTAAAAAAGTTATCGTCAAATATTTTAAATGTTTCAGTTAATACTATGCAACTAAATGAGTCTTTAAATTCAGATAGGTATGCTTGTAATTCATTGAAGTTTTTATTTAAGCTTCGTATGTTCAAGTGAAATACGATGATAGTAACAATACTGAAGTTAGTGTGGAATCCGAGGACTTCAATGCCTGCTTAGTACGTCCTTCCGATGTAAAACTTGATATTTCTAAACTCAAACTTCATAAATCCGCAGGATGGGATGGTCTCTGTCCTGAACATATAGTTCACGCTCCTCCTGATCTACACTCATATCTGGCTCTCTGCTTTTCTTCCGCGTTTTCTCACGGCATTACTCCCCTCGCTCTTACGAATAACATTATTGTTCCCATTGTTAAGAATAAAAGTGGAGACATAGCCATCCAAAGTCCTGGAGCTTATTATTCTAACCAGATGTGAACCCTACTTTAAAACCTGTGATAATCAGTTCGGCTTCAAGAAAGGTAGTGGCACGTCTGAAGCTATCCTGTTGTTTAAAGAAACGGTTACGTATTACCTTAAAAAGAATACCCCTGTTTATGCTATTTTCCTGGACCTAAGGAAGGCGTTTGATAGAGTGCACCATCCTACTTTGATCAACACTTTATTAAAACGTAAGGTTCCTAGATACCTATGCCGATTTTTGAATAGCTGGAATCGCAAATCCACCGCATCTGTCCTCTGGGGGTCCTCTCTGTCTCCATCCTTCAATCTTCGCAACGGAGTACGCCAAGGCAGCTTACTCGCTCCTGATGAATTTAATTCTTATATAGATGAACTGCACTCAATCCTTGCCAAAGTTACTGCAGGCTGTTATTGTGGAGGCGTCAAGATTAACTGCATTAGCTACGCCGATGACATGGTCCTTCTTAGTCCTTCACTTCAGGGTATTCGCATGTTGGTGAAAAAATGCGAAGAGTTCGCTAGGGCTATCTTTCTCAAATACAACGGCGACAAAAGCTAAATGATGGTATTTAAACCCCCTTCATATGAAGACCTTAGTGTTCCTCCTGTGTATCTCGATAATAGTTTAGTTGATCGCGTCTCTGAGATAAAATATCTTGGTCATGTTATTAATGACAAGCTCTGTGATAATTCTGATATTCAACGAAACTATAAAAGCTTATGTGCCCGCACAAACATGATTGCCATAAGGTTTTATAAGTGCTCCTCCGAAGTCAAAAATCTTCTTTTTAAAACATTCTGCTATAACCTCTATGCTGGTGAACTATGGTTTAACCACACTGCTGCTTCATGGCGCACGCTTCGGATATGTTATAACGATGCCTTCCTTATACTACACAGACTTTCCCGCTACAATAGTGCTTCAGAATAGTTCGCGTATTCCGGAATTGACACGCTTGATGCTTTACGACGCAAAAAAGTTGCTAATTTTGTGAAACGCCTTTCCTGTACTCAAAACTCTTTTCTCCAGTCCTTATTCGACTCTGACCTGGCCTTTAACTCTACGTTAATTTCTACGTGGCGCCTTCTTTTATTTACACAATAATTTTGTTTTTTTATTGTTTTGTAAATGCTGTTTTTTAATGGTTAATATTAATGTTATTTTTTTTCTTTGTACATAATATGTATATTATATAGCATAATCATGCTGGAATAAATAAATAAATAAATCATGTGGGATATATCCCATACCCTGAATTGTGTACGGGAATGTACCAGTGCAGTGTTAATTTTCTTGTCCAAGAAGAAATTAGAGGATCCTCCATTAATATGAAGCAAAAAGAATGTTCTTCTTCTTCTTCGTTTTTTTGGCTTTGTATTTACATTTCAGCCATCGGGTTGCATGGTGGTTACATCAGTGACTAGGAGTAGTGAGAGCCAGTAAAAAATAATAGAAATTTTAAGGGAAAACATATGAGAAAAAGCCAACAATTTAAGATAAAGCATATGGATGGGTATTAATCATTCAGGAATTCACATTAAAGACTTTTACCTATCTTATTTAAAAAGCTAACTACTGCAAATACTACTGAAGAATCAGGTTTTGATAAAAGCGAAAGCAAATGAAGAGGTTGTGTGATTTGCGTAGATAAGCTATCAAGCATAGTTTTCCTATGTGCTATATAATTCGGGCATTCAAGTAAAATATGTTGTGTATCTTCCCTCGTCCCACATGATCATATAGGTGTGTCCGCTCGCTTCATCCTATGAAGATGGGCTTTAGTGAGGCAATGCCCACTACGCAGACGGCATATTGTGGTTACGTGCCTCTTTGATAGGTTTAGATTTTTATACCATGGGTCTTTACTGAAATTTGTTGTGTGGTTAAAGTAAAAGGTTCCTGCAATCGTCATTTCTTGCTTCCATGTATTTTCCCATTCAGCTTCCCTGTAAATTGCTTCAAATTCCTTCCATGATATCTTTGGTGTGGTTTGTATTGTTTACTTTCCCTTCTATTCCAGTATGACTGGGTATCCAACAAAATCCTATTTTATTGCCATTGTTTTCCATGTTTTCAAGTATCTTCTTTATCTCAGTGACCATCATATCAGCTTTAAAGGAATGGGAAGGGGTACTCACCCTATAAAAGGCCGGTTTGAAGTCGACCAAAAAAATATATTTTTCATTACGACTATGTAGGATTTCTTCTAGTGCACGTAAAATAGCGTATGTTTCAGCCGTGGTTATAGTTATTGAGTGAGCTAGTCTGATAGATAATTCAACTTTTCTACTAGGTTTATTTATGCCTACTCCTACATTGCATTCAGAAGTTTTAGACGAATCTGTATAGATGTGTCTATAACCCGACCATCTTGTACCCATGAACATTAACATTAAAATTTATATCACTCTGTACGATGATTAGAAAATAGATTGATGGAATAATAAATTAAATTTATATCATTATGCTTATTCTTCTCAAGTGGGGATATATATATATATATATATATATATATATATATATATATATATATATATATATATATATATATATATAAGCGACCTGATTTTATTATGCAATTAAGTGACTCTGAGAAAATAGGATATACATCTGTTCTAAGTATAATGTTTTGATGCCTATGATAGTGATCCATAGCGGCAAGGAGGGGCGGAGTTGGTTTACCGCGGATGGTCCCGATTAACTGTGCCATACAGATTAATTAGGTTGGCTGTTATTGTATTGTTTAAAATTGAGAATTGTTTACCTACGAATCTGATTGCTAAAATATTCCTTCTATAATTGAGAGGCAGCTCACTCGACTCCGCCAAGATCACATTGATAGGTGTGGAGCTTAATAGGCCTAAACATGTTCGCAAAGCTAAGTTTTGCGTCACTTCAAGCTGTTTAAGATTGTTTTGGGGGACTCTAAAATAAAAAAGACTCCCATATTCAAGGTGGGGTCTTACCAGGGCTTTATATAGTAGTAAGCGAGTCTGAGGGTCTGACCTCCATTTTTTTGTTACCCAAGGATTTTATAAGATGTATAGCTTTGGTTGCTCTGGTGCAGCATAAATTGATGTGCTCTACCCAATTAAGTTTACTATCTAAAGTATCTCCCAGATATTTAACAGAGGGCTTTAGGGGGATTATTGTGTCGCCTATTCTAATCTGGTTTTTCTAAACAGTATAGCAGAGGACTTACCTTCCGAGAGACTTAGTCCATGTTCATATAGCCAGTCCTGAATTCTACTTAATGTGGAGTTCATGCCATTGGCTAGTGATTTTAAATCTTTCCCTGATATTATAATTCCCATGTCATCTATGAATTCTACTATTTTGCAGTCCATGATCGTAGTATGTGAAAATGATAAGGTGTATATTATGAACATGAGTGAGCTCATAGATGAACCTTGCGCCAGGCCCTTCCATGCTACTTTCGGGCCGATAATGTTTCCAACCTCTTTTTGTATAAATAAGACGGTATCCTTTAACGGTTTTAGGATTCTTATTTGGCTTTGGAATGGTTACTACAAGATATTCCAGAAACTGGGTAGGAATTGGTACTTCATTATTTAATAATTTGTTGAAGATTCCCAGTAAGACCTCTTTGCCCGTCTGTGGTAAATTTTTTAAAACTGAATAACATATACCGTCAAGACCAGTAGCTGTGTCTTTCCTATTATTTAACGCAAAATTTAACTCATCCAAGGTAAATGGAGAGGAAATATTCTGGAAAATTTGGTTTACAACTAGGTGGACAAAGGTGATCTAGGAATGGTTCTGCTATTGGCTCCAGTGGTCTGGCAGGTGCAGGAGGGTCCCTACTGACAGAGAAGGCTTTTACTTTTCTCTGAAATTCACCGATGTTATTACATGAATTTATAGGGGAACAATACTCTCTGAAATGTTGTCTTTTTTCCTCTAATAAAATTCTTTTCGTTTTCGCGGCAATCGCTAGTTCTTCGTGAAAGTTTTCATCAGAGGATGACTCTTTGAGTTTTCTGTAAGCTTCCTTCCTGTTTTCGATCGCCTCCTGGCACCTGTGCGAACACCAACACGTCGATAGTCGTTGGTTGGGTATGGGTTTTCTATTGGGTGTTGACATGTTTAAAGCATATTCAATTGCATGATTAAAATTTTCATACGAGGGGTCGTGTATATCAAGATTTGATTCAAAGTGTATCCTAAAAATGTCCCAGTCAGTCTTTTTCAATGCTAGTTCGTGAAATTTTTTAAATTTATCGCTGTTGTTTGGATCACTAGATTTGGTATTATTAATATCAACTAGAATTGGATCAAAAAGTATGTAATTTTTGTGAAAAGTGCTTCAAAAATGGCACCATCATGGTTTAAACAGAATTTATTAGCTGCAAGGGTGCTTAAAGTTTTTCACAAAGAATATTGTGAAGCTCAGTATAAATTTATTGATCTTTCTATTATGAACAGATTAAAATATTACAATAGAATTGTGGCAAGCGATTTTGTTGGATTAACATGTAAGCAGAATAAGCTCGTGCTTAGAGCAGCAAGAATTGGAGATGCTGTGCTTGGAATTCACCTATAAGAAGAAATAAGGTTTGTTACATTTTGTTTTTAATCATCATGTCGCAGGAGTCTGTGTATAGGCAGGCAGAACAACCGATCTCTCACACCCGGCAGAATTATCCCCCACCCTAAAGTGTCTTCCTCTCAAATTTCTTGATTGAATTGAGTTTTAATTTTACAATAATCTTGAATTGAAATAACTGATTTATTTTCTACAGTTTCGGAATTATTAACCGCTAATTTCATTTGTGCACCACCTTGAATCTGTGACAAACATAAAGTAAAACTTGACGACTTCTTTTGAAAATTATCTGATTCTTTTTTTTTTAATTCTGCAACCACCCCCGAAACTATTTGTTCTTGCTGCTTTTGAGATAAATTAGTAGCTAAATGATGTTGTAAATTCAACACATGAGCAGAAGGAACGCAATGATGTGAATGTCCTCTTTTTAAAGTAGCAAAACACTTTCCACGTTTTTTAACATTTTCATTAAAACTTTTATCTTTGACTTTCTTTTTTAATGAATCAATGGTTGATTTTGAAATGTCACATAACAAACATTTACAAGGTTCATTTGCATTTGCTCGAGTAACGGTATTTTCAAATCCGAATTTGGAGAAGTCTGGCAATTTTATTTTTCGAACAAAATCCAAACTACACAAAACATTTGGCAAACGATTATCATTTAAATATTTTTCTAAATTACAATCGAGAATTTTTTCTAAATTGATTTTTATAGTTCCACAAATATTATACATCCTTGTCGATTTTTTAAAACACAAAAAAAAAATTCTTCCACGATTTTCATCGTGTGATAAGGCATGATCATGATGAGTCTTTCGATGAAACATTTTTTCACAAAGAAATGCAACTGAACCGCATGAAATGTCAAATTATACTAAAAAGTAAACAACCAACTAGTTGCAAGTAAAAAAGGGGTAAAGAAAAAACAGACAAACGTTTATAGTAATGATAGGCTCAAAGTAGGTAAACAAATCAAAATCTTTTTTAACATATTTAACTTGATATTAACAATTAAACAGTAAATATTCAACTTTGTTTAAAGTTAAAAAATATTTATTTACTTGTTTTTATGAATTTCGTTACCATTAATAAAACAGAACGACAGAAGATTTCAAAAAACAGTTTTTTGTATACTAATAGAACTATACAATGAGGAAACGTCAAAAAATCTGAGAGGAAGACACTTTAGGGTGGGGGATATTTCTGCCGGGGTGTGCTCTGCTTAGGGCATTAGTAGACTTTAATCCGACACTGCACAAGATTCTTATTTTAAATATTTTACTAAAATTATTTCAGTGGGGGTTGATTTTTGTGACTCAGTTAAGATTTTATAACTTAACGAAAGCAGTATTGAGCTGTTCAAGAATCATGTCACCTAATGTTGACCAATCCCCCCTTCCCTCTTTAAGTACACCTTTCATCAGCTTTTGAGCAACCCCTGCCTTATATAGGTGACGTCATTCTTGAACAGCCCCCCTATACAGATTTGAAAGAATTTTAACGTACTTGAGAAAATAATAATTTATTTTTTTTAGAATGTTCAAGTTCGCTGAGTTTTGGGGACAAAATGCAGTGTTAATGTTAATTTCGAAAGTAATATTCCTTCTGCATGAACTACACAAAACATTTGGCAAACGATTATCATTTAAATATTTTTCTAAATTACAATCGAGAATTTTTTCTAAATTGATTTTTATAATTCCACAAATATTATACATACTTGTCGATTTTTTAAAACACAAAAAAAATTCTTCTACGATTTTCATCGTGTGATAAGGCATGATCATGATGAGTCTTTCGATGAAACATTTTTTCACAAAGAAATGCAACTGAACCGCATGAAATGTCAAATTATACTAAAAAGTAAACAACCAACTAGTTGCAAGTAAAAAAGGGGTAAAGAAAAAAAAGACAAACGTTTATAGTAGTTTAAAGTAGGTAAACAAATCTTTTTTAATATATTTAACTCGATATTTAACAATTAAACAGTAAATATTCAACTTTGTTTAAAGTTAAAAAATATTTATTTACTTGTTTTTATGAATTTCGTTACCATTAAACAAAAGAACGATAGAAGATTTCAAAAAACAGTTTTTTGTATACTAATAGAACTATACAATGAGGAAACGTCAAAAAATCTGAGAGGAAGACACTTTAGGGTGGGGGATATTTCTGCCGGGGTGTGCTCTGCTTAGGGCATTAGTAGACTTTAATCCGACACTGCACAAGATTCTTATTTTAAATATTTTACTAAAATTATTTCAGTGGGGGTTGATTTTTGTGACTCAGTTAAGATTTCATAACTTAACGAAAGCAGTATTGAGCTGTTCAAGAATCATGTCACCTAATCTTGACCAATCCCCCCTTTCCTCTTTAAGTACACCTTTCATCAGCTTTTGAGCAACCCCTGCCTTAGGTAGGTGACGTCATTCTTGAACAGCCCCCCTATACAGATTTGAAAGAATTTTAACGTACTTGAGAAAATAATAATTTATTTTTTTTAGAATGTTCAAGTTCGCTGAGTTTTGAGGACAAAATGCAGGAGATAGAAAGAAAAAGCATTTGATGTACTAAAAACTTAAGCAATCACCAATTGTGAGAACGTTTTTAATTTTATGCACCCAATAAAACAGAAATGTGCAAGGTTTCCTTATTAACCCCTTCACAGTACAGTGAAAATAAAGTTTTCGTGCCAAAAATGTGCTAATTAATTTTTTTAACATGATATTATCATGTTGTATGTTTTTGGGGTCGCTGAATCTGAATCTATCTATCATCTATCAAAAATAATACATTCTTTTAGGCAGTTATTTCTTCTATTGTGAATACTAAAAAAGTTATGCCCAGAAACAATTTTTTACATTTTGGGGGAGAGGGGGAGGGGCTAGAAAAAAATTATTATTACACTTTTTGTGTAATTTTATTTTACCTTTTATGTGTTTTTTAATTTTTCTCCTATTGTTAATAATAAAAAAATACGACCAAAATAAAAATTTAACCTCCATTTTACCCCCACCGATTTAGCTGAAATAAGAACTTTTACAATATAATATAAAAATACATCTGCATACCAAATTTCAAGTCGCTAGCTCAAAGCGTTCTTAAGTTATCGTTGATGCTACTATAGCGGTTTCACACATGTGAATGCATTCATGGCACAAAGTGTTTTTGCCTCTATGACAATCACTGTGAAGGGGTTAAGGTCTATTAGCCAAAGGTATTTGCATGTAGTATATACCAGGTAAAACACTAAAATGTTAAAATCCAAAATTTTACACCAAAAGCTAAGAAAAAAGTTCCAATACATGTAGATCCAAAAATCGTTTTAAGGGTACCATGGGCCTTTAAAAATGGTGTATTTTGAGAGATCGTAATTCTCTTAGAATCGGTTTTTGGAACTACATGTATACAAACTTTTTTTCTTAGTTTCTGATGGCGTCGGTATGGTGAGAAATGTTACACTTATACTAAGGTGGGGTATATCTAACCCCATCAGAAAAAAAGAAGAAAAAAATATGATCACACAGGGTGACACAAATCTCTACTCATCACATCTCTACTCACGCACATCTCTACTCACACACATCTCTACTCACACACATTTCTACTCACACACAACTCTACTCAATGTCATTATCGTCGATTGACTTTGACATTTATTTAAGTAGAACTAGGATTTCATGGCGGAACAAAGCACTAATCTAAATTAATTTTTCTGCAGTTCAGCTTATAAGTTTGTTTATTGCAAACAAAATTTATTATAAGGTTTATTACTATTAATAGTAGTAGGGAATTAATAAAATTTATTTGCAGTAAACAAGCTTATTTACAACAAAAATATTAAATTATTTGAGTTACTGCTTTGTTCCGCCATGGTATTTTAGTTTCAATCAAATAAATGTCATAGTTAACCGACGTTAATAACAATAAGTAGAGTTGTGTGTGAGTAGAGATATGTATGAGTAGAGATGTGGTTGAGTAGAGTTTTGTGTGAGTAGAGATTTGTGTGAGTAGAGATATGTGTGAGTAGAGATGTGTGTAAGTAGAGATGTGTGTGAGTAGAGATGTGATGAGTATAGATGTCTGCCACCCATCACATATTTTTTATTGTTTAAAATTTTTATGTGCTATTTATATTGTTTATAATAAATAAATACAGACTACTAAATATAAAACTTTTTATTTGGTGTAATATAACAAAAATAAGTAAAATGTTTTTTCCAACAAAAAAAATCAACCTAAAATAAAAAATAGAAATTGTTATAAAAAACCTAACATAGATATTCATAATCTGAAAATATGGACCATACAAAATTTATACATGAAAACAAAAATAAATTAAATCGTTTTTTTTTAAGCACATTGGGTTCTGTTCGGAATATAGACTTTTCACACAACCTCAGTTCCTACTAGGTTACTTTCACCTTAGAATGGGGTCCTGCGTCAAACTAAGGCTCTATTAGAACATCCCGAATTATATTTTGTGCAAAATTATAAATAAACGTTCATCACTATCGGTAGGAAACATTTAACACGTTGAACACCAAGGGCGGATCCAGGAATTCTTTTATAGCGATGTCTGTGTTCCTAGTGATAGGACCTACACCATATTTATGAAAGTTTGTTGGTGCTGCACCGAGCTACTCCGAGTTACAATTTTCAGCCAACCAAATAAATACTGTATTTATTTTTCATACAACAAATACAGTATTTATTTGGTTGGTTTGAAAAGTGTAACTCGGAGTAGCTCAGTGCAGCACCAACGAACAAACCTACTGACATCAACCATAGAAGTTTTGGCCAAGCACAACTCAAATTGAAGTTTGCGAAAAAAGTTAGTTTTTGGGATCGACCCCTCCCCCACGAAGCAAAATATTATCAAAACTTTTACAATAGTATTGAATAACAGGTAGGAATGTATGCAAAGAAGTATCGACAAGTTAAAAGTGTTACCCAGACAGCACAGTATAACTATTAGATATCCAGGGGATATACTTTCTGAATATGGAGTATATCCAGTGGATAGCCTGGATTTTCATATCCCATGGACATCCAAATGTCCGCCTATATCCAGGATATTCACTGGATATCCACAAGATATTCACTGGACATCTATTTTTTTAACCTCCCTAAAGTATATCCAACTGGATATCCATTAGAGATCCATCATGGATATCCTAGATATCTATGATGGATATCTTATGAAAAACAGATGTCCAATGCATATCTTGGGGATATCCAGTGGATATTCTGGATGTCCATGGGATATCTAATGGCAATCCAGGCTATCTACTGGATATACTCTATATCCAGAAAGTATATCCCCTGGATATCTAAGTTATACTGTGCTGTCTGGGTAATTATTAGCCGTTTTACAACGTTTTGAGTTTTATTTACATACTTGTATGTAGAAGTACATTTTTTTTATGAATGAAATCAAAGTGCTATAGAACCGTTAATAATTAACTTAAATTAGTCGATAATTTTTTGCATAGAGGCCTACCTATTATTCAATAATTTCATAAAAGTTTTTATAAAAATGTTTTTGGAGAGCGCGATCCGAAAAACTAACATTTTTCGCAAACTTTAATTTGAGTTCTGCTTGGCCAAAACTTGTATACTTGATGTCAGTAGGTTTGTTCGTTGCTGCTGCACTGAACTACTCCGAGTGACACTTTTCAGCCAACCCTATAAATACTGTATTTATTTTTCATACAACAAATACAGTATTTATTTGCTTGGCTGAAAAGTGTAACTCGAAGCACATAGTTCAGTGTAGCACCAACGAACAAACCTACTGACATCAAGTATACAAGTTTTGGCCAAGCAGAACTCAAATTGAAGTTTGCGAAAAAAGTTAGTTTTTCGGATCGCGCCCTTCAAAAAAAAATTTATAAAAACTTTTATGAAAGTATTGAATAATAGGTAGGACTCTATGCAAAAAATTATCGAGCAATTTAAGTTAATTATTAACGGTTTTATAGCATTTTGATTTCATTTATAATAAAATTACTTCTACATACTATGTAAAAAAATTAAAAACGTTGTAAAACGGCTAATAATTATAATTACTAAACTTTTAAACTTGTCGATACTTATTTGCATACATTCCTACCTGTTTATTCAATACTTTTGTAAAAGTTTTTATAATTTTTTGTTTAGTCAGGGGGGGGGGGATCCCAAAAACTAACTTTTTTCGCAAACTTCAATTTAAGTTCTGCAGAACTTGTTTACTTGGTGTCTGTATAAACCTACATAAATATGGCGTGGGTTCCATTACTCATAACCGACCCAGACAGCACAGTATAACTATTAGATATCCAGGGGATATACTTTCTGGATATGGAGTATATCCAGTGGATAGTCTGGACTGCCATTAGATATCCCCTGGATATTCAAATGTCCGCCTATATCCAGGATATCCACAAGATATCCATTGTACATCTATTTTTTAACCTCCCTAAAGTATATCCATGGATATCCATTAGATATCCATCATAGATATCCAGGATATCTAATAGTTATACTGTGCTGTTCTGTGAGATATCGATAATCCATAAACCTAGATCTGCCTTTGTTGAACACATTTTTATAATGATTAAATTTAGTATCAAAAAAGCTAAGAGCACGAATTTGAACTAACTGCACGCATTTGAACTAACTGCAAACACACAACACCAATCCACGACGTTTCACTATTTTTATCTCTATTGTATTTTCACGCCATAAATAAAACTTTCACTTCACTTCGCACGATGTTTAACACAACACGCATCTGAACTAACACTGCACGCATCTGAAATAACACTACATGCATCTGAAGTAACACTACACGCATCTGAACTAACAACAATCCACGACGTATTACTATTTTTAACACTATTGTATTTTCACGCCATAAATAAAACTTTCACTTTACTAACTTAACCCACTTCACTCACTTCACTTCGCACTATGTTTAACACAAAAAAAAATTAAAGGAATTGTTGAAAATGGCCACCTCAAATATCAATGCACTTTTGTGCTCGCGTTATCATCGCTCCTCTTACGCGTGGGATCATCTCCCGGTGTTGATTATATCCAAGGCGGCTTCCTCAACTCGTTGTCGTAATTCGGGTATGGTGTCAACTTGTGTTGAATAGACTACTTGCTTCATGTGTCCCCAGAGGAAAAAATCACACGGATTTAAGTCTGGGGATCTAGGTGGTCAAGCAATAGGGCAAAATCTCCCGATCCATCGATTGGAATAATACTCATCTAGCCACTCTGTCACATTTGCAGTAGTGTGGGGCGGTGCGTAATCCTGGAGAAACCACATTTCGTCAATGTTTCTAAAATTCTCCAGTGGTACGTTATCCAGTAAATCGGGCAAAACGTTCGTTAAAAAAATCAAATAATTTTGTCCATTTAGCCGTTCTGGGAGGACATATGGACAAACTAATGAATTATTAAATATTCCCGCCCACACGTTGATAGAAAATTTGAAACCTCCTTTCAAGTACTCCGTGCGGGTTTTTATCACACCACAAATGGCTGTTATGATGATTAAAAATACCCTCACGTGTAAAAGCAGTTTCGTCTGTGAACAATACATTTTGCATGAAATTTTCGTTCTCCCTATTTTTATTTAAGAGCCATTGGCAATACTGTAGCCGTTTTGGCGGGTCCTGTTCATTTAATCCTTGCACAGTTGTAAGATGATAGGGATACAGTCCTTGTGCGCGTAATACCCTCCACACTGACGACTGTGACACTGCAGATTGAGCCGATAATCTTCTCGTGCTTGTTTCTGGATTTTCTTCTACAGTTTCCAAAATGAGGGCTTCTGCCTCCGGATCTATCTGTTTAGGTCGTCCTCTCAATTGAGCTTGTGGCTTAAATGAACCGTAATCCCTCAAATGCTGTACTGTGTTGGTAAAGGTTGGACAGCTTGGCAAGTTCCTATTGGGGAATTTATCTCCGTAGCACAACACTATGTCACTTTTTTCGTCGTTCGTATACTTTTTAAAACAAAACGAACACTATTATTTGAAACGGCACAAAGGTAAAATAATTATCACTTAAAAAACTAAACCACTCAGATTCTTCTTATTCTTCGTCTTATTCAAATTTATAAATCGCCAAAATTGGCGCCAAATTAACGAATATAATTTCCACTAATCAAAAGCGATCCCAATAATAGGAAGGGATGTTCTTGGGTGCGTTCCATTATTGCATAGTGTGCATTAAATTTTAATGATTTTCCGTTCATAAATTATTGTTATTTGTCTGAAGAAAAATACTTTGACGTTCCTAAATTTGGTAGAATGTCGTCCGACTCAAAGTTTTTTACCAGAAATATAACGAATATAATTTCCACGAATCAAAAGCGATCCCAATAATAGGAAGGGATGTTCTTGGGTGCGTTCCATTATTGCATAATGTGCATTAAATTTTAATTATTTGCCGTTCATAAATTATTGTTATTTGTCTGAAGAAAAATACTTTGACGTTCCTAAATTTGGTAGAATGTCGTCCGACTTAAAGTTTTTTACCAGAAATATATTTTCCGTGTCTAGGTCATATATATTTTTTAAACAAAAAATATATTACATTTTCTAGTAGTGATAAAAACAATGTATTAACCACGGCCTATTAAAGCCTCGCAGCGTTGCGCTTCTTTAAAAATAATAGAACTCTGATTTCTTTAAAAATTCTATTAAAATAATCTTATGAAATAATTCGTTTGGTTTGTTTATTCTGGCGCATTCGCCAAAAATTTTAAATACTTTTTCCTACTCTAGTTTCATAAAAATAAATTATAATTTTGGCTAAACATGTTCTTTAACATTACTACATAGAAATCGAATGTAAAGATTCCTTAATAATTTCATGACAAGAATTTCGAAATTTGAATGGACCAGACTTTAATGAGCCATATCTGCAAAACGGCACTGTGTTGGGCCCATGAGAGCTTTTGATCAATTTACATGTAAAAGCTGCGGGGTCCTTTAATAACGTAAGAAATGCGGTAATTTGTACTTTTAATGGTGCTTGTAGAAAAAATAGTGTATGATATACAGGTGCCAAAATTGAACAATGCATGACGGACATTGAACAACTTAAGGCAGAAAACTCTTTACTTCAAACTACAATAAGAAATATGCCCTCTGAAATTCAAGACAGAATAAAAAGAGAACGAAATATTATTATATCAAACTTACCACCCTCCAACGACACTCTGACTCTAATTAAAGAGATTCTCTGCACGATTCTTCCAAACAAATCGTTGAATGTAAATTCTTGTACTGAATTACCTTCAAAAACTGCAAAAATGTTTAAAATTACCCTCGATAAAAAAGAAGTGGCACTGGAAGTTCTTAAAAACAAAAAAACGTTGGAAAACAGTAAATTTTCTCAAATCAAAATAAAATCTGACCTAACTCCAAACCAAGTCGAAACAAATAAAGCCCTTTTTAAGGAGTTAGACCAACGTAAAGCAAAGGGTGAGAATAATTTATCTATAAAATTCCGAAATAATATTGCTACCATCGCACAAACCGCAAAAAGGTCACGTGAAGACTCAGTTTCACCTAGACCTTATTCAAAAGTGCTCAGAAATGCATAGCCCAACAACGATCTAAGTGTGATTTTTTGGAACATGGAAGGCCTGAAAAATTTATCCGAATTTCTTGAATATAACAACTCTGACATTATCTGTTTATGTGAAACATGGGACATGCAAAATTTATCTAGTGCTAACACTTTAAAAGACTTTAACATTTTTTCTTCAAATGCAATAAAGGACAAAACAAAAGGACGGGGAAGTGGGAGTCTTGCAATATTAATACCCAAGCAATATAGTGCCATAATGATTGAAACTACCCCGTGGTGAATCATATGCAGATTAAAACTGAACACTGACTATTTATTATTATGCATAGTTTATTTTAAACCCAAAATTGACCTTGAATATGTGAAATTTTCCAGTTATCTTTAAATGACGCTATGCTAAAATATACAAACGATTATTTTCTAATCGGGGGTGACTGGAATTGCAGAACTGGTAACTTAGGGGAGGTACCACTAGATTTTCTTGAAAACGTTTCTATATTTCAAAATAGAGTAAGTAATGATGGTGTTCTTAACTCTAGAGGTAAGTCCTTAATTGAATTTATGTACACTAATACCTGCGCGCTTTTAAATGGCAGAACTTTGAACGACACGCCTGGTAACATAACTTACTGCTCAAGAAGCGGCACATCTATAGTTGATTTAGCATTTTGTTCGTTTGAAACACTTTCAATTATTCAAAATTTTGAGGTGCTTAACGATATCTCTCTGTCTCATCACTTTCCTATTTTGGTTACCTTAAATGTACAAGCTGTTCCTAGTCCAAAGAAGTACAATCTGGACAGCTCAAGTTATACTATACTTCGTTGAGACAATGACCTTAAAAATGCGTTTTGTAATCTAATAAAAATTTCTGAAAAAATTTCATTTTCTTCTAATTCCACTCAGGAGTTGTACAAAAATCTTTGCTCTGCTATTTTCGAAATCTCAGAGAGTCTAGGTCTTTTTAAAGAAATTAAGCCCAATAACAATAGACGTTTACATAAGCCCTGGTTTGACAACGAATGTTCAAGGTTAAAGAAGATTGTAAATAATGACCGCAAAACAAGCAAAAAATTCAATTTTGTAGATCCATATAAAAATACATACTTAAACTCTAATCAATACTACAAGAAAGTCGTCAAACTTAAAAAAGAAGCTTTTGAAAGCCGTATTATTAATAAACTGTCCCTAGTCTCTAATCCCAGCGATTTCTGGAAAACTATTCGGTCTTTTAGGACTCGCCCCAAAAAAGTAGTCCTTAGTCATAATGACTGGGAACTGTTCTATAATAATATTTACTCAAGCAGATCACCCTCAGACCTTACATTTTTTGGTGTGCTTGACCCTTTTTTGGATGCGGAAATTTCGTTACAAGAACTCAACAAAGCTCTTTCTTTATCTAAAAGTGGAAAAAGTCCCGGAAAAGATGCCATATCTTACGATTTTCTCAGGAATCTTCCTCAAAACTGGCGACTTTACTTACTGTCCTTATATAACAGGATTCTTGCTACTGAAAATATACCGTCAACTTGGTCCGAAATTATGCTAACCATGCTTCACAAAAAAGGTCCTGAGGACAATCCTGAGAATTATAGGGGAATCGCTCTTATAAACTGTATATGGAAAATCTTTTCAAACATTATTTTGGAAAGAATAAAAACCTGGGCCGATGATAACAATATACTACCAGAATGCCAGGCCGGTTTCAGAAAGGGTAGGGGCTGCATTGACAATTTATTTACACTTAGCTCCATTATTCAAATACACTTACGGCTCAAGGGCCGCAGAGTTTATGTAGCCTTTATTGATTTTAAAAGAGCTTTCGACAAAATAATTCACATTCTTTGGCAAAAACTCCACGATCTCGGACTTAGTGCTAAAATTATACGTATAATAAAAGCTTTGTATAAAATGGCTACAGTACAGGTACGTGTTAACAACAAATTTACCAAAAAGTTTGACCTTAC
The DNA here is from genome assembly GCA_958510825.1 of Brachypterus glaber. Lineage (NCBI taxonomy): Eukaryota > Metazoa > Arthropoda > Insecta > Coleoptera > Kateretidae > Brachypterus > Brachypterus glaber. Next base: position 262,218 of record CAUEHQ010000003.1, read on the forward strand.
TGAAGGCGTTCTTCAGGGGGAACCACTGTCCCCTTATCTCTTCGTACTTTTTTTATATGACCTTGAAAAATATTTTAGAGACAATGGTTTTTCTGGGCTTAATATCGATGGCTTTTTTGATATTTTGTTACTTTTGTATGCCGATGATTTAATTTTACTTGCAGACTCCTTAGTTGATTTAAATAAAAAACTTGCCCTTTTAAAATCCTATGCCGAAAAGTTTGGCTTGGTAGTCAATATTTCCAAAACAAAAGTTATTAGTTTTTGTAAGGGGGGGCTACGAGACTCGTCAGATATCATTTATGATAACCAAAAAATTGAAATTGTCAAAAATTATGACTACCTAGGAGTGTCCTTTTCTACGTCCTCTTTGTTTCTGGACATGGCATATAATGCTTCTAATAAAGGTAAATCCGCCGCTGGGGCCGTGCTTGCATTAATGGCGAAGTCTAAAATAAATTGCTGGAATACACGGGTTCGGCTGTACCATTCAATGGTTACTAGCACGATCTCTCATTGTCTAGCAATATGGGGACCTAGATATCCCGATATTATAGAAAGGGTTCAGCTTTCATTTTTCAAGAGCCTACTTCTTGTATCTAGAAATACACCCGATCATTTAATTAGATTAGAAACGGGTACAAGAAAACTGGAACTTTTGATCTTTAAGTCTATTTTGTCTTGGCTAGAAGAGGTGTTAAAAATGGATAACAATAGATACCCAAAACTGTGCTTCAATCGGCTACTCCAGCTTTCAGAAATCGACTGTGATTAAATACAACTGGGTAAAACAGATACGACATTTTTTTGCAAACATTGACGCTCTAGACTTCTGGTCCCGTTTATCTTTAAATACACTAAAAACTCATAAGAATAATTTAATTGAAAAATACTCAAACTATCTCTATAATTCCGATGTTACTAGGCTGTCTACAAGTAGTTACTCTAACATATACAGAACCCTCACTATAAATAATTCTGCTAGGAATTACCTTTTGTTAAGAACCCCATTATATAAAATTAGATTAATTAGCCAATTACGATTAGCTAGCACTAAGTCTTTAAGATTCACTATGGATAACATGATTCACGTTATTGACACAACGCAACTTTGCACCTGCTGTAACCTGCATAAAACAGAAAGCTTACTGCATTTACTGGTAGAATGCCCCATATATAATGAGGTCAGAAATCCTTTTATACGTGAAATCAACACCCTGGATAATTTAGTACATGTTCTTGACAATTTAGATTTACTTGCAGTAAACTGTCTAATTACCTATTTTTCTAATATGCTTAAGCTTAGATCTTTTATTTTAAACGAATAATAAAACAAAGTATCTTGTTAAATTTTTTCTATAAATTAATTTTATTTTTTTTATATTCTTTTTTTTTTTCGTTACTTAATCATACACATTATGTGTAACACATATTAATCATGTTGTAAAATTAGCTCTGTAAAACCAAATTTTTATTAATTTTTTTTTAATCAACCTGTTATAAAATGTATATTTTGTAAACAATAAATTTATCTATCTATATACATGTGCTAAAAGTGATTTTATGTTGTTGGAAAGAACGGGACACTCCCCCTTTGGCGTCAAACTTCCCTTCTCACAAAATAAATTCTCACTTTTAGCACTTATATCATAAATAACTATTTTATACTTTCACTAGAGAAATTATTAAACATGGACCTGAAATTTATCAGTAAGTTATATTAATGAAAAGTACTTATATGGTACATGTAATATATATCATTAGTATTTTTAGGGACACACTCGGTTATACTGTTTCAATAATTTTTGTGATTTTTTTTTGTAATGGGGTTTTCCCGCCTAATAGAAATAAATAAATAAATATATGGTTTATTCTTTTTCCTATTACTTGAAAAATGTAAATTATTAGAATTTGTTCTAAATTTTATAGGTTTTAATGAACTATGTCTTTAAATATCCATGTATTTTAAGAAAATTACCTAAGAGTCATAGGTACTTATGTTTAAAGAAATTAGTTTTCTCAATAATGATATACTTAAGTTTTTGCAGAAATACTTCTTCCAACAATATGTACACGCACTTGTTAATAGTTTTTTTTTATATTTTAAAATTTAACTCCTAAATATGATTTTAAAAAGCTACGTAACAATAAAATAATATTGATGTAATGTAAAAATTAAGGTATTATAAAAGAAAGTAAAAACCTTTAAAAATATCCAAACATATTAAAAACAAGAAAATTAGTGAATAGTTTATTAATGCTTAAAGTTAACATTTCAAACGATTAAAGAGATTACATAAAAATAACATATTTATAAACTATACATTAGGGTGCCTACGGAATTGTTTGGATCCCACACCTTAAAATTGTTCCTTTAGGTCAAAAAACAACCCTCAATTTTTTTCAGATTTTTAAAAAAATATTTAGAGGTCGCGCCCCGCGTTTTTTTGAGTAGAAAATCATTTGAAGGTTTTTTCCTTTTTTAAAATATAAAAACATTGATATTGGACATTTTTGTAACAAGAATGTGTTTCTGGATAATAAAGGAGTATTCTTAATTTTTATTCCCCTTCACAAAACGGCCTTTTTATGGGGTAAAAATGCATAAAAACTGAGAATATTCCTTTATTATCCAGAAACACATTTTTGTTCCATAAATCTATACAAAAAAACGCCGGGCGCGACCTTTAAATATTATTTTAAAAATCTGAAAAAAAATGAGGGTTGGTTTTTGACCTAAATGAACATTTATAGGGGGTGAGACCCTGAAAAAGTTCGTATTTTAATTTTGACTGGGCACCCTGCTATACATATAAAAAAATACACCAGAAAATAAAGGTACTTTAAACTATTTGTTTCAGGTTTTCTTTTTTCTTCACTTAAATTTTTGATTATTAGAGTTAATCAACAACTATTTTTTTTTTATAAAAGGACTGTCAAAGAAAGAATGCTATTTTAAAGCCCATAGAAATAAAAATTATCATAACAACTAAGCTACAGTAAAATTTTTGAACAATGGATGTAAGCCTACTCAGTGGCGTAGCGTGGCTATAAAAAGTGGGGGCACTGCCCCCCCTACGCTACGCCACTGAGCCTATTATAATGTTCTTATTTATTTTTTTATCATTTAGAATTTTTTTCATTATTGTTTTCTCTATACAAATTTATTTCCTTTAGCCTTATGGTATATTTTCTTAAAAATATGGTACACTTGCGAGCAAAGAATTTGACTACACTTAAAATGTTCTTGTTTAAAACTGATTTCCATTAAAAATAATCTTATCATCTTATCTATGAATGTGATTACCTGTCAAAATACTTTTCCAAAATACTAAAATTTATACTCAATTAGAAGACAAGAAAATTCTTTGCTCGCAAGTGCACACACACACACACACACACACACACACACACACACACACACACACACACACACACACACACACACTCACACTCACACTCACACTCACACTCAAACTCACACTCACACTCACACTCACACTCACACTCACACTCACACTCACACTCACACTCACACTCACACTCACACTCACACTCACACTCACACTCACACTCACACTCACACTCACACTCACACTCACACTCACACTCACACTCACACTCACACTCACACTCACACTCACACTCACACTCACACTCACACTCACACTCACACTCACACTCACACTCACACTCACACTCACACTCACACTCACACTCACACTCACACTCACACACACACACACACACACACACACACACACACACACACACACACACACACACACACACTCACACTCACACTCACACTCACACTCACACTCACACTCACACTCACACTCACACTCACACTCACACTCACACTCACACACTCACACTCACACTCACACTCACACTCACACTCACACTCACACTCACACTCACACTCACACTCACACTCACACTCACACTCACACTCACACTCACACTCACACACACACACACACACACACACACACACACACACACAAGTCTACTTAAACACATCTCTACTCACACTGATCTCTACTCATTAACGTTGATTGATTTTGAGATTTATTTAATTAGAACTAGTATATCATGGCGGAACAAAGCACAAATCCAAATTAATTTAATATTTTTTTTCATTCGGCTTATAAGTTTGTTTATTGCAAACAAAATATATTATAAGGTTTATTACTATTAACAGTAATAGGGAATTAAATAAAATTTGTTTGCAATATCAAACTTATAAGTTGATTTACGGAAAAAATATTGATAAAAATTTAGTGCCTTGGGGGTCGTCCATAAAATACGTCACACTTTTATAGGTGATTTTAGACCCCTCCCCCCCATGTCACACATTGTCACAAAGTATTGAACCCCTCCCCCTTGGTGACTTCATATTCTAATTTTACTAAAAAAAACTAATTTTATTGAATTCGTTAAACATATGAACAATTAAAGGCATATTTGTAGTAACACGTCTTTAAATTAAATATAACACTGCAAATTCACAATTTGTCAAAAATACTTATTACTAATGTTTTTGCAAAATTTTCAACACAGTGCATCTTATAGTAAAACTATGAAGCAATTCCGAACGGCAAAATATGAATAGATAAATTGAACTATTCTAAAAAATTCTGTCAGAATGTAAAAAAATAATTTTGAGTAGGTCAATAAAATGTTTGGTGTTACGTCACACTCGACGAACCCCTCCTCCCCTCCTCCATGTAACACTTCGTCACATATGCCTGACCCCCCCCCCCTAAAGGTGTGACGTGTTTTATGGACGACCCCTTGTTCCGCCATGGTATCCTAATTGTAATCAAATAATTGTCAAAATCAATGACAATGAGTAGAGATGTGTGTGAGTAGATATGTGTGAGTAGAGATGTGAGTTCTGTGTGAGTAGAGATGTGTGTGAGTAGAGATGTGCGTGAGTAGAGATGTGATGAGTAGAGTTGTGTGTCACCCTATTTCTTTGTTCTATGCAACTTTTTAATTTTTTTATCAAAACAGTGTTGTTTTTGAACTATTTTAAGGTAAATTTTTGCGTTTTAGCATTTTATTGTCTTAAATTGTATCTACTCATTGCATTAGTGTAATAGCTGGATGTTGTCCATATAGAAAGTCTAGTTTCTCATAAAACTGAAAATCATTATGCCCAGAACCACTTCTATTAATTGCTTGTTTTTTTCATATTTTAATTCAGTCTAAATTTTAGACTTTAAAACGCTTTTATTCTGTAAAGCCATCTGATCCATTCCATTTTTAAATAATCAATACTTCTCTAACATTCTTTTTAAAGCTGTAAGTGTTGAATTTCATGTTAATGTCCATAGAGTCTGGATAGTACGGTACATCAAAGGTATTTATCTTACTAAGACTAAGACAGTCTTAGTATTTTTATTTTAAATTATTTGCCTAATGCAATTATGATTTATTTTTTGTAATCCATGACTTTCAATTTCGTTTATGGTCAGTCTTAATATTTTGTTTACCTAAAATAGAAAAGTAAATATTAAATTTCATCTATTTTGATTTTAAAAAATACTTGAAAAAATTATTATTTTCGAAAAAGTTTTCAAAAAAACTTTTTTTTACAAATTTTTATTTTTTTTAATGAATTTTCTTTTTGCGAAAAACAATTTTTAATTCTAAAAAACTTGAAAAAAAAAATTAAAAATTTTAAATTTTTTTTTATTTTTTGTTTTTGTAAAATTTATCCTTATAATAAAAGTAATTTTTCCTGAAAAAAATACGTTTATCGGAGATCCCTTTCAGCCTTTTTCGATTTTTTTAAAAGTTCAACCCCCCATAACTTTTTCGTTTTTGGGGGGACTACTTCCAAAAACAATAGGGTTCTTCCTCTCGTAGAACTTGATTTTTCCTGAAAATTCAAGTCGATCCGATTATTCGTTCTTGAGTTATCGTGACTACAAAAAACGTGACATCAGACAGACGGACGGACGGACGGACGGACATTTGAAAACAAAAATTGCTTATTTTTTCATGAAACAAATTTATATGCAAGAATTTTTTGTCTAGGACGATTTTTGATTTTTTTTTGAAAATTTGAAACTACCGTATATTATTCTAGCGCAGGCGCTGTGAATAATATAATAAGGACTGAAGAAAAGAGATATAATGTTGTGGACTACTTTTTACAAGCTTTTATTTAACTTGCAATGTTTGTTTGTTTGTTTAGGGCAAAAATGCCAAAGGCTTTTTCGACCACTTATAATTTACTTAATTTGGTACACATGCTTAACTTGGCTGACAATACAATTTTATATAAACTTACCCCCAACCCCCCCACCCTAAAATTAAAAAAATCCATTTTTTTACCCACACAAGATAATTTAAAACTAAAATTAGGTTATATACTCATTTAGTAGTATATAAAATTTTGTAATAAATTTTGCATCCCCCCTCATCTCCTCATCACCCCTCATAGGCGTATAAGGTTAAGTTAACCCCCTCTGTTTCATCCACTTTGACTATACTTAGACAGCTTAAATTTGGTACACATGCTTATCTCGGCTAACAATATAATTTTATATAAAACTTACCCCCCAACCCGCCACCTCTAAAATTAAAAAAATCCATTTTTTTCACACATGAGTTAATTTAATATACTTATAATAATAATATTTATTGGTCTAGAAATTACATATTAGAATATAATTATTACAATAAATATGCTATTTTACACTAAAATGCATAAACATTTGAACGTGTAAAAACAAATATATATATACACGGTGTCCCACGGTAGACAAATCAGTCAAACTGTGGCGTTATTAACAAAGATATCAACATGAAACTTTTACCAGTCAATATGGACCTAATTATCTTCAATTGACCCAAAACAAAAGTTTTCTACTCTTTTTTGGTTTTGAGTTAGAGCTCCACACATGCACTTTTAAAAGCATAACAATACTTTCAAATGCCAAAATTAAAAAAAGTAACAATTTTTCTTTATCATATGATAGTTTTTTTCACTAAAAACAATAATTTTCGATTTAAATTCTTAATTTTATAAAACCTTAAAAAAGGGCAATTGCATAATGGAATGAGTAGGATGCCTTGAAATTAAATTTTTTAAATAAGTCGTATATGATGACAATAAATGTCAAATTTGATTTTACATTATAATCAAAAAATTAACAAAGCAATATAATTTATAAAGTTTTGAATGCCAAAATGATAACTTTAGAAGTAAAGAAAGAAATTATTTTAACTTATGGAGAATGTGCTCGAAATTTAAGAGAAACAACGAGAAGAATAGTAGAAAAGTTCCCCGATGATAGTATTAGTTACTTTAGCGTACGTTAATTTATTTTTGGATACTGGAGGAGTGAGGGACATAAAAAAAGTTTGCGAAAGTCCAGTAACCAAAGATCCTGAAACTATAACTATAATTCAAGAAGCAGTTATCAATGATCCCCACACGTCTACAAGGATAATCGCAACGGAACATCATTTATCACGCACATCAGTTAGTAGGGTTATTAAAAATTCTAAATTACATCCGTATAAATTATGTCTTAATCAAGAGTTACATGGGAGGGATTTTGAAAATAGGGTACGATTTTGTGATGAACTTTTGGAATTAACAGGGGATGACGAGGACTTTTCTACCAAAATTTTGTTTAGAGACGAATCTACATTTAAAAGCAATGGAGTTGTCAACAGGCATAACATGCATTATTGGTCTGTTGAAAATCCGCATTGGGTTAGGCATGTTGACAACCAGCGGATTTGGTCTTTAAATGTTTGGGGAGGGGTACTGGGGGATTCGGTTATTGGACCTTACTTTTTTAATGGGCATCTAAATGGGAATATGTACCTAAATTTTTTGCGTGATGAATTACCGGAACTTTTAGAAGACGTACCACTAAATTTGCGAAATGACATAATTTTTATGCAGGATGGGGCTCCTGCTCATTTTTTTCATGAGGTGAGGACTTTTTTGGATGAGACTTATAATACATGGATAGGTCGTGGTGGTCAAATTGCCTGGCCAGCAAGATCACCCGATTTAACCCCGTGTGATTTTTTTGTGGGGATTTGTAAAGGACAGGGTTTACCGACAAGCTCCCACCACTCCTGAAAATATGCGTCAAAGAATCGTTGAAGCATTTAACGAAATAACACCGGTAATGCTTCAACGAGTCAGACATAATTTTGAAAGTAGGCTTTTTATGTGTATTCAGGAGGATGGGAGAACTTTTGAACATTTACGAAACGACTATGACTAACTACTTTACAAAAAGACAGATAGATACACAGACAGATTCAGACATCTAAACAAAATTAAATTGCTTTATCGGGTTAAAAATGGGGGCTTCTTATGTAGACGATGTGGGGAAGAGGATCAATGCAGATACATATTAAGTTGCTGCTTGATTTGAATCCATTTGAATCGTGGAAGAAAAGAATTAGAATCATTTGCTAATAATAGATTTTGTGAAATGGCATTTATATTCCCATGATTCTCTGAAGTTAGATGCGTAATTTTGACCTTTTTTCATCAGAACTGGAGTGATTTGGGAAAACCTAAGGACTAACATGGATTTATTTGAAATATTGTACAAAACAATTCTAATAACACTGAAAATATTCTAGAAAGGCGTAATATTTTGTAGATGTATGGAATTTGACACAATGATGAGTTAATTAATTCAAATATCATAAATACGTCTTGCGTTTCGCATATTAATAAATAATATTAATAATAACAATCAATTTGATATTTTAACTTATGAGAATTATTCTTAGTATCATTTAACTTTTAATTCCAACCAAAATGTACGTAATTAATTACATAACAATAAATTAATAGACTAAATTGCCCATAATATGACAGTTTTTTTCCTTTGTTCTTCTGTATTTGGTCTAATTTTGGTCTGGTTTGGTTCAAAAAAACAAAACAAACGACTAAGAACAAAAGCACGAAGTAGGACTAGATGAAGTGACCCTAATATGCAGGGCCGGACAGAGCCAGCCCGGGCCCCGGTGCAACTTTTTACTCGGGCCCCGGTGCAACTTTTTACTCGGGCCCCCATTTTTTCAAAACATAATTGTCCCATGCAGGCCTGCAGCTAAGGCACTGCCCAGGTAGCAAGGGATGTTATATTACAAGAAATTAACATGACTTTCGAATGTATTTTTAAACTAAATCATAACATCACATAATATTGAAAAATAACATGTATTTAACATCACATTTGCAACGTAACATGTGAGACGTGACAATCATGTTATTTAATAACAAATATTTAGCAACGCTGTGAATATATCGCATGCCACATATTAACGTTGCTTTCACGTAAATGTCA
>CAUEHQ010000004.1:0-85000 GCA_958510825.1 Brachypterus glaber
TAGAGAACCATGACACGAAAGAGTCGACATAAAATATTTCTCTTTAAAATATTGTAGTTTTTTACAATAAATGTAACCAAGTTTTTGCACAAAGTTGTTTATTTAATTATACAGTCCATTATCATACAGGTTGGTTTGGTGTTTTGTTTTTTTTAATGGGGGTGTTTGTTTACCTAAACGTTGGTTTTAGGCCTGTTTGGTGTTTTTTTTTTGTAAAAAACACTTTCATTGAAAAACGGTAAGCCGTCTACTACGCATGCGCATCTTGGCACGTTTATCAAGCTCCGACTTACGTCTAACTCGAATTGCACAAAAAAAAATGCATTTTTATAAGCATCAAGAACAAAACGATTTTTTTTTATGGCTAAAAATCAATTTATTTATTTATTTATCTTGTAGTTTTTAATACAGAGGCGTAGAGGGCCCCAAATAAGCTTTAAGCTTGTGCTAGGGGCTCTCTACTAATTTTGATCACAAAATTACATTCCGAATATTAATATTGATATTTACAAAAAATTTTGCTGCCATATTTTTATTTCTCTTCGTATCCCTTCTTTATAGCAGTTTTATGTATCCATAGGATAATAATTCATAGGGTAATTCCAGCAAATCCTGATATGGCTGGCTTAAAATAAAATACATATTATTATTAGCATTTATAGCCATAATGGTAGCTTATGAAATTAATTTTCTGGTAGTAGCAATTTCATAGTCATCAAGGTGGCTGTTTCTTAAATAATTACAGTTTTATTTAGCGGTACGTGGTACGTAGACAATTCACTCCGTATATGGCGTCAATTAACAACGCAAAAACTGTGGTTTAAACTGTGTTTTTTTGAAACTAACTATTTTTGTATTATTTTATATATTTTCGTTGACTATATATTTTTAATTAATTAATTAAAATCCTTTTTGGACGGTAAGTATACGATTTATCATTTTTTTTCTTTAAATTCTAAAAATCATCAAAAAATTATTACGTAAGCAACAAAAAAGTAATTTTTTTGTTTTTTGACTTAATTTTTTACTTAATACTCTTCTACTTTTAGATTATCTTAATTTAGTGTAATTTTTACTTAATTATGTAATTATTTTATTTAATTTTTTATTCTCTAAAAAAAAAAGTGTTAACTTTGTAACGTAAGCAACGCGTAATATTAAGGATCGCCTATTACTTTATTGTTAGACTTGGATTTGCTTTAATAATTCCATAATTCCACAAATTATTAAAAAAATAAACAACCCGAAGCACCGTGGTCCAATTCTGAAAAAAAGTTGGTCAAACCCTCATTTGCTTATTTTTGAGTGGTTTGGATCACCCATGTGGTATGAAAGAAACACATAAACAGAAATATTATTTAATGCACAGTGGGTTAAATGTCATAAAACATAAACAAGCCAGAGTGTATTTGTCGGTTTAGTCATTCCACAATTCGACAAATTATTAAAAATTAAATAAACTGACGCACTATGGTCCGAATTCGAAAAAAAGTGGTCAATTTTTTATAGCATTTTTAATGTCCGCTTAAGTACGGCAATATAAAAACTATGATTTACCGCACAGTGGCCATAACATAGTTTTTACATTCTTAAGCATTTTTTTGCTCCAGTTCAATAAAATTATATAAAAATGAAGGCTAACGTACTGTGGTCCGAATTAGGAAAACAGTGGTCAAAACTTTTTTTTTGTGTTATAGCATTTTTCATGTCTGCTTGAATATGGCAACATAAAAATTAAGATGATTTACCGCACAGTGGTCATAACATATAGTTTTTACATTTTTAAGCATGTTGGATCTCAGAATTCAATAAAACTAGTTAAAATATAGTTATTCTAACACACTCCCAATTTGGAAAAAAGTGTTCAAAACTTTTTTTTGTGTTATCGCATTTTTCATGCCAGTTTTTTATATTTTTAAGCATGTTGTACCCCAGAGCTCAATAAAATTATTTAAAAATGAAGGCTAACGCACTATGGTCCGAATTAGAAAAAAAGTAGTCAAAACTTTTTTTTTGTGTGTTATAGTATTTTTCATGTCTGCTTGAGTATGGCAACATAAAAATTAAGATGATTTACCGCACAATGCTCATAACATATAGTTTTTACATTTTTAAGCATGTTGGATCCCAGAATTCAATAAAACTAGTTAAAATATAACACACTTTGGAAAAAAGTGTTCAAAACTTTTTTTTGTGTTATCGCATTTTTCATGCCTCTACGACAGATACTTTATATAAATTTATTATTATTATATATTATTTATTTAAAACTAGTTAAAAATTTAGCCTAACACACTGTGGTCCAAATTTGGAAAAAGTGGTCAAAACTCTTTTGTGTATTATCGCATTTTTCATGTCTGTTTAGGTACGACAGTAAATTAAGATAATTTAGCCAAAATCTAAAAACACTTCTGCGCATAAATATGTTTCACCAAACATTACTGCGCATGCTCTATTTGTAATTGTTTGCTAGAATACTTTTGGGCATTCGTATGTACTATTAAACACTTCTGCGCATAAATCTGTTCTACCAAAACCTTCTGCGCATGGTATATTTATATAATTTTGCCAGAATACTTTTGGGCATTCGTATGTACTATTAAACACTTCTGCGCATAAATATATTCTACCAAACACTACTGCGCATGTTATATTTGTATATGTTTGCCAGAACACTTTTCGGCATTCGCATGTATTATCAAACATTTCTGCGCATAAATATGTTGCACGAAACCCTTCTGCGCATGAAATATTTGTATATGTTTGCCAGAATACTTTTGGGCATTCGCATGTATTATCAAACACTTCTGCGCATACTTGTGTTTGCCTGAGCAGTACTGCGCATACGGAAATAAAACTAACTCAAATTTACCTCAACTATACCGAATATACCCGAACATAAACAAAAAAAACTTGATTATAACGAAATATACCCGTAAAATCCAAAAAAACATGTGTAAGCTTGTTTAAAGGCTTTAGACCGCTTTATTGCGAAGCCCTTAGCTAATTTATTCTGCAATGTTATGAGGGCCCTTTCAATTCCTTTATAATGAGGGCCCTATGCTATGAAATCAGCAACGAGCCTTTCTAATAAACTAATACAAGGTCCTAACTTTCATGATTAATAAAATAATTATAATTAATAAGTTTCCAGCGAGGGGTCCCTAATAAACTTCGGGTGGGGCCCGGGCCGCTTGTACGGCCCAGCGACCTTGCCAGTCTGCCGTTAAGTCAAAGTACGCTCTCGGATTTGCAAAACATTATAAACATACCTTTAATGTAACGTAAGCAACGAATTTCCTTGTAACGTAAGCAACGGATATTTCATTTTTTAATACATAATTCAGAAATTTATTTAGATTTAAAACATTATAGCCTGACTTCTAAAACATTCTCAAATCCACATTTAGTTCCAAAAAATATATATATTTTGGAATAGAACAGAAATTTAAAGATTTATGTACCTAAGTCAAAATCTATGTCAGAAAATGTAACGTAAGCAACACTACATAAAATTATAAATTTTTCACAAATTAAACTTATTATACTAATTATAAATATATGTTTTGTTACTTTGTTATTTACTGAAAATTAATATTGTATTTAAATATTATGTGTTTTAATATAACTGATAAATTTATACATTTAAAAGTTAAAATATGAGTAAAAATGTAACGTAAGCAACGCTGGAATTACCCCATAGAAAAAGGAATAAATTAAGTAATTATAACGTAAAGTAATGTACCTAGTGGGAATTTTGATGTAAGACGATAAGTTGTTTTTAATTAACAAAATACTATTTACGTGCAAACATTTATGATTATTTCTTTTTCATCAAATTAAATAACAGTGGTAGTAAATCATTACTAGTAATATGGTATTTTTCTACTAAAAAATCTGCAAGTGTGAGAACGATAAAGTTTACCCCGTTAAGTTTCAGCATCTGTTAAAAACAACATCTGTTAAATAGTTTGTAGGTGAAGATTATGAATATGGCAAATACATCTTTGGTTATTATTTTAACATTTTTTACGGTAAGTTATAATTATTGTTGATAAAATTCTATGATGATTAAAAGACGATAAAAGTTATTTTGTCAAACAGTAAATACGGAATCGACAAAATCTGACAACGTTGCATTTTGCAAATTTGAAGCGCGATGATAAAGCTTACAGATGCGTCGTCTGTAGGCTGGATTTAAGGTTTTCTAAAGATTTTTTTTAGATTTTTTTTTCCAATTTTTTTCTTTCTGAATCGATTTTTGGGGTCACAAAGATGATCTGTTTTTTTCCGACGCTATTTCAAATACACTGTGTATATATATATATATATATATATATATATATATATATATATATATATATATATATATATATATATATATATATTCAAAACTGGCTCCTATATAAAGGTAGAAAATGGTAAATTTTAAACTTGTACGAAATTTTTTAATTTTTTCCATTATATTAAATACCAGCCGGTGTTAGTTATTTAGCTTAAGCCAATGTTTTATTTTTTGATGTAGGTAGTTTAAAGACTATTCGGCAACGACAAAAATTATAGAAGATAACCAAATTTGAATTTATTACGTAATTTCGTAAGTAATTTTCGCAATTTTTGTGAAAATAAATAAAAACAATAAAGGTATTGGGGGTTAAACTTTTAAAAAACCATCTTTCTTATAAATTTGCCTTTTTAATCGTTTTTTTGTGACTTAAAAAATGCAATTTTTTTTAATTTGATTTTTTAAAAAAATATATATTTTTTAAAATAGTAATATTGTAATACTGGACAGGAAAGTTGTTGTTTTCTGCGTGGAAAAAAGATATGGACAGGCGATACCTGTCGAGCCTAGCCACTTTTCAAAACACAGAAAACCACTTTTCCGACGTGCATTACATATTGTTTTTTATCCCATACAAAAGTGTAAAAAAATTAAAAAAAAAAAGTTACAATAAAAAGCTAGGTACTAGATCTGGCAGATATGTCCCGGACAACATTTGTTATTTCACGTGGAAGTCATTATGACATCATTTAATGATTTTCTTTGAGTTCATGAACGCATACAGATGACTCCTTATTACGAGATTATGTCATGAAATTTGAAATTTAAAAAAAATAAAGAAAAATTTCTTAATTACCCTGACCACACACCTTTTTGTTTATATCTTGAAAACGCGGATATACCAAAAAAATAACGAAAAAATTGACCCCCTAGGACCCACACTTTTGTCCATTTTCAACAACTTGAGGACACCGGGATATTCCCACTGGGAACTTCCCAGTGGGAATGTTCCCCAAAATGACTGGAGGAACTAGTTCCTCTAGGATTAGGGCCTCCAGATATCTACAGCTCACCATACCAATCCGATAATGTGTATCGAATTAGCTGACCAGTAAGTTAATTACTAGAGTATATCCTTATAAAGACGGCTGCCTTTTAATACTAGTATTCCTACAAGGCGACTTTATTCGTCAAAAAAGTTAAGTTAGTGGTAGGAAATAACATGTGGTGCCACCTATAGCATAACGCTGTCAAGTGTACTTAAATTGAAACATTACAGAAGCCTGTACTATTCGGCAATCGTTCTCAATCGGGTCCCGGGCAACATTTGCTATTTCACGTGGAAGTCATTATGACATCATTTAATGATTTAACGTTAAATGTATACAAAACTTAACTTTAAAATTTTTAAATAATATACCGCAAATTATAAAAATGGACAACTCTGTTAATTCCCAAAGAAAAAACTAAAACAAGCCCCATTGCAATGCTATTACCATAATGTAGGCGGTCTTAAAACTAAGATACATGACTTTAGCCAAGCTGTACTAACTTCCAACTACGACATAATAATCATAACTGAAAGATGTCTTTAGCAATGAGTTCCAGCTATTTTCATACGATGTATTCAGGTCTGATAGATCTGCAGCTACAAGTGATAAGAGTCGCGGTGGTGGAGTTTTATTACTAGTGAAAAAAATTGGTCGGCCCAACCCATACCCATAAACGTTACTAAGGTGAAACAATGTTATGTAAAATTGCAATTTAATAAACATGATTTCATAATCGGAGGTGTTTACATTCCACCCCAGTCCACAGTGGATAAATACGAAGATTACTGTTCCACCCTTGAATATATTTCTCTTTTGAATCCAAATGCATCACATTTTTGGGGACTTTAATCTTCCTACGGCAGCCACGGTGAACTGCGAGGATACATTAATGGACACATCAAATTTTTTAAACTTGAAACAAGTAAACAATACTCCGAATGATCGTAATGTTTTTTTGGACTTACTGTTTACAAACGAACCAACTGTTGGTACTACTCAAGCATATGACCTTTTATTGCCAAATAATTTTAAAAATGCCGATTATATTGGTTTAAATAATTTTATTTCATCTGTTGACTGGGAAAATTTATTTCTTCAAGTTGACTGTAATGTGGCTACTAGTGAACTTTATGAAATTTTATACATTGGCTTATCTCTGTTTGTTCCAAAGAAAAAAAATATTATAAATAATTTTCCCAAATGGTTCAGTGCTGAACTTCAAAGCCTAATTATCCAGAAAAAGGAAGCTCATAAAAAATATAAAGAATCTCTTTTAAATAATGATTATCTGGCTTTTTCGCATCTTAGGAATAAATGTAAACAAGTGGCTAAGAATTGTTATTCGAGTTATTTGAGAAAAATGGACAATCAGTTAAAATCTAATCCGAAGAACTTTTGGTCATTTATCAATGATAAAAAGCAAAATAATGGTTTGCCGAATGTGATGAATTTGGATGATAGAACAGCTAGTAATGTTCAAGATATTGCCAACTATTTTGCTGAATATTTTTCGTCTGTCTACCAACAGCGTAATGCTGTAAATGTGGACAATGCTGGTTGTTCTTCATCCAATATTTTAATAAGGCCGATAACTGTTATAGATATATTTAATGAAATTGAAAGCATTCCCAAAAAGTACACATCTGGCCCTGACGGTATACCCCTTGGAATGGAAGGAATGTATATGCACAATGTCATTACCTCTGAGTATTCTTTTCAATAAGTCATTTGACTCCGGTATTTTCCCAGATCTATGGAAAAATAGTTTTATTGTACCTATTTTTAAAAGCGGCGGACGTAATGATATTAAGAACTATAGGAGGGTATCCATACAATGCTCTATACCTAAGCTATTTGATAGTTTAGTTTGTGACCAGTTGGCTTGGCAATGTAAATCAAAGTTGTCTAATCAGCAACACGGTTTTTTGTCAGGTCGATCGACCACAACCAACCTGTCTATTTATTTATAGGGAAAAAAATCTCTACGCTCTAGAGAAGGGCTAGCAGTTAGATTCCATCTACACAGACTTCTCTAAAGCATTTGACACGGTGGATATTAGTTTATTGTTGGTAAAACTTGCCATATTTGGTTTTGACGTTAAACTGATTAAATGGCTTGAAAGCTTTTTGTCTAGTCGAAAACAGTGTGTTCATGTTTTGGGTGTGTTTTCTTTTTTTATAGATGTCTGTTCAGGTGTACCACAAGGGTCACATTGCGCTCCTCTTTTATTCCTCATATTTATTAACGATATGATCAATGAGCTTGTCTCTAGTGAGGGACACATATTCGCTGATGATTTTAAATTTTTTAAAATCATCAAATCCGATGGGGATAGAGCCGATTTACAACGAGACCTAAATAAAATATTCAATTGGTGTACTAAAAACAACCTTAGGCTTAATACTAATAAGTGTTGTTATATTAGTTTTTTTAGGGGTCGGAAAAAATTAGAATCTAATTACCAAATCAATAACGTAACTTTAAAATATAGTTCATCCATAAAAGATCTGGGTGTCATATTTAATGAAAACTTAAATTTTAGTGACCATATTAATATTATAGCCAAAAAAGCAAATAAACTTCTTGGATTTGTAATGCGTAACTGTCTGGAACTTTCTACACACACTTTAACTGTGCTTTATAAATCCTTGATAAGATCTAATTTAGAATATTGTCCCCTGATTTGGTCTCCATATACTGCTCAGGATAAATATATTTTAGAAAAAGTTCAACATAAATTTTTGCGTGTTCTAGCTTTTAAAATGAATTTCAGAATATTAGACCATAATTACTTCTGGATTGAAAAAACTACCGTTATTGAAACACTGGAAAATAGAAGAGTTTTGGCTAATAGTTGCTTTGTGCATAAGTTAATCAATGGTCAGGTTGATTGTCCCGATCTACTTGGTAAAATACTTTTTTTATTCCACGGCATGCTACTAACTATGCAACTCTAACTCCAATTAATTCAGCCTTATCATTTCTAAATGACTCAAACATTGATCCATTCTCAATTAATATACGAAAATTCAAATTTGCTATTCGTTCATTCCAAAATCAATAAACTAACTTTTTGCATTTATTCTTTATAGTTGTATTGTATTTTATATTAATTTTTCTTCAATTATTTTTTTATGTTTTTTTTTATGTTTTTTACATATTTTGTTTATTTTTTAAGTTTTATATTTTATAAGTTAATTTAGATTTAAGAACCTACGTATTTGTTAAATACTATTATTATAATCTTTGTAAAATTACTGTAATGGGGCTATCCCGTAGATAAATAAATAAATAAATAAATAAACACCTCATGACAAACTCATAACATGATCACAAAATCATGAGATGTGCTCATCATGATGTTCGTATGAGTACAAAACGTGGAAATCATAACATGATGCGCTCATGAGTTCATGGATGTTGTCCGGGGTCACGAAATTAATGAAAAGTTACCGGGGCTAGGTTAAATCGCGCCGGAAGAATTTTTAATGTTTTGTGTTTTATAATAGAAAGTTGTTTGAAAACTATTTGGCACTGATAAAAGTTGGAGAGGATGGCCAAATTAGAACTTGTACGAAAATTAAAAAATATTTTTCATTTTATCACCAATCCAGCTGGGGCTAGGTTAAATCGCGCCAGGTGAAGTTTTGATATGTTTAGTGTTTTATAATAGGTAGTTGTTTGAAGGGTATTTGGCACCGATTAAAATAGTACCCGGTGACCAAATTTGAACATTCGAAAATTTTGCAAGTTTTAAAAATATTTTTCATTTTATCACCTATCTAGCTGGGGCTAGTAGGTTAAATCGCGCCAGGTGAATTTTTGATATGTTTAGTGTTTCATTATAGATAGTTGTTTGAAGGGTATTTGATGTGAGTAAAGTTAGCGAAGCAACTTTGGAAATCCAAAGTTTTGATAGCTTATTAATTTGCCGTTATTTTTCCGCTATTTAGTTGTGAATTTTTTTTTTGCCGTTTTTGGTTTTTTAAAATTATTTGCTGCTTCGCTAACTTTACCGTAAAGTTAGCTAAGCATCATAAGAAAAAACGATTTTTTCTAAAGTCCAACTAGGTCAGAATTTGCCGTTTTTTTGCCGTTATTTAATTGTGTAAAAACCAATTTTGTACCTTTTGTTTTTTTTTTTAATTGCTGCTTCGCTAACTTTACCGTAAAGTTAGCTAAGCATCATATGAAAAAACGATTTTTTCTAAAACCCAACTAGGTCAGAATTTGCCGTTTTTTTGCCGTTATTTAACTGTGCAAAAACCAATTTTGTAGCCTTTGTTTTTTTTTTAATTGCTGCTTAGCTAACTTTACCGTAAAGTTAGCTAAGCATCACAAGAAAACAATATATTTTATTAAATCCAACTAGATCAGAATTTGCCGTTTTTTTGCCGTTATTTAATTGTGTAAAAACCAATTTTGTAGCTTTTGTTTTTTTTTAATTGCTGCTTCGCTAACTTTACCGTAAAGTTAGCTAAGCATCATATGATGCATATGATAATTTAAGCATGGAAACTGAAGCTCTCTTTATTGCAGTAAAATCCTGGTTAGAAAGTAATAAACTCATTTTAAATGAAGAAAAAACAAACTTTATTATGTTCAAAATGAGACAACAGGAACATAATACTATAAACATATCTAAGGTAAGAAGGGAACTTTCAGAAGAAGTAAAATTTTTGGGTCTTCAAATAGACGAAAACTTAAATTGGTTTTCACATGTAGATCGTTTGCGAGGAAAATTAAACAAAGTCAGCTACTCGCTCCATGTAATGAAGAGTTACGTTGATGTGAGTACCCTTAGAGTAGTATACTTTTCGAATTTTCAGAGTCTCCTTAAATATGGAATCATCTTTTGGGGGAAATGCAGGAATATAGAGTCGGTTTTTATATGTCAAAAAAGAGCACTTCGCAAAATGCTTGGGCTATCGTACAATGAATCTTGTCGAAACAAATTTAAATCAAGCAGGATCCTGACTGTAATCGGGCTATATGTATACGAGTCTGTCTTATTCCTGGTAAAGAATATGCACCTTTTTCGAGGCCTGGAATCGGACAGAGTCCTAGACTATAGTTTTCCAAAACATCGACTAGCCACATATGAGAAAGGATCATATTATTCGTCAATACAGTTTTTCAACAAACTGCCTCTGAGTTTAAAAAGTTTAAAAAACAATAGGACTAAGTTTAAAAATAGTCTATACAACTACATTTGCGACTTAGAACCATATAGCTTGGAAGAGTTTCACTCATCTGTTTAAACAACTTTTTATATTAAGTATATTATTTATTTATTTTCTGTTACTTTTAAATATGTATTTTTTTTAAATGTGTTTTAAATTGTCCGTATTTTTATATTTATACATGCATTTTTTTCTGCAAGGCAGGTTTTAGTAAGCCAGCACCACTCTTTTTGACAAACTTTCAATAAATATTTTTAGTTACTTTTGTATCAGAAGTGTTTATGCGAAATAAAGATTATTATTATTATTATTATTATTATTATGAAAAAACGATTATTTCTAAAACACAACTAGGTCAGAATTTGCCGTTTTTTTGCCGTTATTTAACTGTGCAAAAACCAATTTTGTTTTTTTTAATTGCTGCTTCGCTAACTTTACCGTAAAGTTAGCTAAGCATTACAATAAAAAATATATATTTTTAAATCCAACTAGATCAGAACTTGCAGTTTTTTTGCCGCTATTTAGTTGTGTAAAAACCAATTTTGTTAAAAAAAAATGCTATATAAACGCTACAAAATATACAGGAAGTTAGCGATTCTAAATTAAGCGTGACAACGTAGCGCATGCAACCTGGCCGGATAGCTTTTGTCTGTTTGACAAGTGTTTCGACTCAAAGCTTTTGAGGTTATAATTTATATTTTCAAATAATTTAAATAATAATTATTATTATTATTAATTTATTTAATTATTATTAATTTGCCGGTATTTTGCCGGTATTTTGCCGCTATTTAGTTGTGAATTATTTTTTTTGCCGTTTTTTGTTTTTTAAAATTATTTGCTGCTTCGCTAACTTTACCGTAAAGTTAGCTAAGCATCATAAGAAAAAAAAATATTTTTTTAAATCCAACTAGATCAGAATTTGCCGTTTTTTTGCCGCTATTTAGCTGTGTTAAAATAAACTATCTAGCTTTTGTTTTTTTTTTATATATTTGCTTTACACGAATCTGAACACGATGTTTTTAAACGTGGCGCCAAAGAATCTTTCCAATGTTTCAGCGCTGCCAAACTCTGGAGATTTAAGAAGTGTGGAGATTTTGAGGAGATTTCAGGCATATAGTGAAAAAATAAAAACAAATTGCATAATAATAATTAAGTAAAAAGTCACTTAAGTAATTGACCAAGTGTACGGGTTTGACCTTGAGGTTAGACACGATAATGATTTCTGTAATTCTTCTCGTTATTATTAATTTGCCGTTATTTAGTCGTGAAAATTTTTTTTGCTGTTTTTGGTTTTGGTTAAAATTATTTTCTGCTTAGCTTACTTTACCGTAAAGTTAGCTAAGCATCATAAGAAAAAACGATTTTTTCTAAAATCCAACCAGATCATAATTTGTCGTTTTTTGCCGTTATTTAATTGTGTAAATACCAATTTTGTTGCTTTTGTTTTTTTTTAATTGCTGCTTAGCTAACTTTACCGCAAAGTCATAAGAAAAAACGATTTTTTCTAAAATCCAACTAGGTCAGAATTTGCCGTTTTTTTATGTGAGTAAAGTTAGCGAAGCAACTGTGGAAATCCAAAGTTTTGATAGTTTATTAATTTGCCGTTATTTTTCCGCTATTTAGTTGTGAATTTTTTTTTTGCCGTTTTTGGTTTTTTAAAATTATTTGCTGCTTTGCTAACTTTACCGTAAAGTTAGCTAAGCATCATAAGAAAAAACGATTTTTTCTAAAGTCCAACTAGGTCAGAATTTGCCGTTTTTTGCCGTTATTTAATTGTGTAAAAACCAATTTTGTAGCTTTTGTTTTTTTTTTAATTGCTGCTTAGCTAACTTTACCGTAAAGTTAGCTAAGCATCACAAGAAAACAATATATTTTATTAAATCCAACTAGATCAGAATTTGCCGTTTTTTTGCCGTTATTTAATTGTGTAAAAACCAATTTTGTAGCTTTTGTTTTTTTTTTTAATTGCTGCTTCGCTAACTTTACCGTAAAGTTAGCTAAGCATCATATGAAAAAACGATTTTTTCTAAAACCCAACTAGGTCAGAATTTGCCGTTATTTAACTGTGCAAAAACCAATTTTGTAGCTTTTGTTTTTTTTTTTAATTGCTGCTTAGCTAACTTTACCCTAAAGTTAGCTAAGCATCACAAGAAAACAATATATTTTATTAAATCCAACTAGATCAGAATTTGCCGTTATTTAATTGTGTAAAAACCAATTTTGTAGCTTTTGTTTTTTTTTAATTGCTGCTTCGCTAACTTTACCGTAAAGTTAGCTAAGCATCATATGAAAAAACGATTATTTCTAAAACACAACTAGGTCAGAATTTGCCGTTTTTTTGCCGTTATTTAACTGTGCAAAAACCAATTTTGTAGCTTTTGTTTTTTTTAATTGCTGCTTCGCTAACTTTACCGTAAAGTTAGCTAAGCATTACAATAAAAAATATATATTTTTAAATCCAACTAGATCAGAACTTGCAGTTTTTTTTGCCGCTATTTAGTTGTGTAAAAACCAATTTTGTTAAAAAAAAATGCTATATAAACGCTACAAAATATACAGGAAGTTAGCGATTCTAAATTAAGCGTGACAACGTAGCGCATGCAACCTGGCCGGATAGCTTTTGTCTGTTTGACAAGTGTTTCGACTCAAAGCTTTTGAGGTTATAATTTATATTTTCAAATAATTTAAATAATAATAATTATTATTATTAATTTATTTAATTATTATTAATTTGCCGGTATTTTGCCGCTATTTAGTTGTGAATTATTTTTTTTGCCGTTTTTTGTTTTTTAAAATTATTTGCTGCTTCGCTAACTTTACCGTAAAGTTAGCTAAGCATCATAAGAAAAAAAAATATTTTTTTAAATCCAACTAGATCAGAATTTGCCGTTTTTTTGCCGCTATTTAGCTGTGTTAAAATAAACTATCTAGCTTTTGTTTTTTTTATATATTTGCTTTACACGAATCTGAACACGATGTTTTCAAAACGTGGCGCCAAAGAATCTTTCCAATGTTTCAGCGCTGCCAAACTCTGGAGATTTAAGAAGTGTGGAGATTTTGAGGAGATTTCAGGCATATAGTGAAAAAATAAAAACAAATTGCATAATAATAATTAAGTAAAAAGTCACTTAAGTAATTGACCAAGTGTACGGGTTTGACCTTGAGGTTAGACACGATAATGATTTCTGTAATTCTTGTCGTTATTATTAATTTGCCGTTATTTAGTCGTGAAAATTTTTTTTGCTGTTTTTGGTTTTGGTTAAAATTATTTTCTGCTTAGCTTACTTTACCGTAAAGTTAGCTAAGCATCATAAGAAAAAACGATTTTTTCTAAAATCCAACCAGATCATAATTTGTCGTTTTTTGCCGTTATTTAATTGTGTAAATACCAATTTTGTTGCTTTCGTTTTTTTTTAATTGCTGCTTAGCTAACTTTACCGCAAAGTCATAAGAAAAAACGATTTTTTCTAAAATCCAACTAGGTCAGAATTTGCCGTTTTTTTGCCGTTATTTAATTGTGTAGAAACCAATTTTGTAGCTTTTGTTTTTTTCTAATTGCTGCCCCAGCAAACATGGTACGTCAATAGACGTGAAATACACGTCAACTGACGTCTATCGACAGGGGCTTAGCTAACTTTACCGTAAAGTTAGCTAAGCATCATAAGAAAAAACGATTTTTTCTAAAACTCAACTAGGTCAGAATTTGCCGTTTTTTGCCGTTATTTAATTGTGTAAAAACCAATTTTCTAGCTTTTGTTTTTCTTTTTAATTGCTGCTTCGCTAACTTGACCGTAAAGTTAGCTAAGCATCATACGAAAAAACGATTTTTTCTAAAACCCAACTAGGTCAGAATTTGCCGTTTTTTTGCCGTTATTTAATTGTGCAAAAACCAATTTTGTAGCTTTTGTTTTTTTTTTTAATTGCTGCTTCGCTAACTTTACCGTAAAGTTAGCTAAGCATCACAAGAAAAAAAAATATTTTTTTAAATCCAACTAGATCATAATTTGCCGTTTTTTGCCGTTATTTAATTGTGTAACAACCAATTTTGTAGCTTTAGTTTTTTTTTAATTGCTGCTTCGCTAACTTTACCGTAAAGTTAGCTAAGCATCATAAGAAAAAACGATTTTTTCTAAAACACAACTTGGTCAGAATTTGCCGTTTTTTTGCCGTTATTTGTGTAGAAACCAATTTTGTAGCTTTTGTTTTTTTTTTTAATTGCTGCTTCGATAACTTCACCGTAAAGTTAGCTAAGCATGATAGAAAAAACGATTTTTTCTAAAATCCAACTAGGTCAGAATTTGCGTTTTTTGCCGTTATGTAATTGTGCAAAAACCAATTTTGTAGCTTTTGTTTTTTTTTAATTGTTGATTCGCTAACTTTACCGTAAAGTTAGCTAAGCATCATAAGAAAAAACGATTTTTTCTAAAACTCAACTAGGTCAGAATTTGCCGTTTTTTGCCGTTATTTAATTGTGTAAAAACCAATTTTGTAGCTTTTGTTTTTTTTTTAATTGCTGCTTCGCTAACTTTACCGTAAAGTTAGCTAAGCATCATACGAAAAAACGATTTTTTCTAAAACCCAACTAGGTCAGAATTTGCCGTTTTTTTGCCGTTATTTAATTGTGCAGAAAACAATTTTGTAGCTTTTGTTTTTTTTTATTGCTGCTTCGCTAACTTTACCGTAAAGTTAGCTAAGCATCACAAGAAAAAAAATATTTTTTTAAATCCAACTAGATCATAGTTTGCCGTTATTTAATTGTGCAAAAACCAATTTTGTAGCTTTTGTTTTTTTTTTAATTGCTGCTTCGCTAACTTTACCGTAAAGTTAGCTAAGCATGATAAGAAAAAACGATTTTTTCTAAAACACAACTAGGTCAAAATTTGCCGTTTTTTTGCCGTTATTTAATTGTGCAAAAACCAATTTTGTAGCTTTTGTTTTTTTAATTGCTGCTTCGCCAACTTTACCGTAAAGTTAGCTAAGCATGATAGAAAAAACGATTTTTTCTAAAACACAACTAGGTCAGAATTTGCCGTTTTTGCCGTTATTTAATTGTGCAAAAACCAATTTTGTAGCTTTTGTTTTTTTTTAATTGCTGCTTCGCTAATTTTACCGTAAGGTTAGCTAAGCATCATACGAAAAACCGATTTTTTCTAAAACCCAACTAGGTCAGAATTTGCCGTTTTTTTGCCGATATGTAATTATGCAAAAACCAATTTTGTAGCTTTTGTTTTTTTTAATTGCTGCTTCGCTAACTTTACCGTAAAGTTAGCTAAGCATCATAAGAAAAAACGATTTTTTCTAAAGTCCAACTAGGTCAGAATTTGCCGTTTTTTGCCGTTATTTAATTGTGTAAAAACCAATTTTGTAGCTTTTGTTTTTTTTTTAATTGCTGCTTAGCTAACTTTACCGTAAAGTTAGCTAAGCATCACAAGAAAACAATACATTTTATTAAATCCAACTAGATCAGAATTTGCCGTTTTTTTGCCGTTATTTAATTGTGTAAAAACCAATTTTGTAGCTTTTGTTTTTTTTTTTAATTGCTGCTTCGCTAACTTTACCGTAAAGTTAGCTAAGCATCATATGAAAAAACGATTTTTTCTAAAACCCAACTAGGTCAGAATTTGCCGTTATTTAACTGTGCAAAAACCAATTTTGTAGCTTTTGTTTTTTTTTTTAATTGCTGCTTAGCTAACTTTACCCTAAAGTTAGCTAAGCATCACAAGAAAACAATATATTTTATTAAATCCAACTAGATCAGAATTTGCCGTTATTTAATTGTGTAAAAACCAATTTTGTAGCTTTTGTTTTTTTTTAATTGCTGCTTCGCTAACTTTACCGTAAAGTTAGCTAAGCATCATATGAAAAAACGATTATTTCTAAAACACAACTAGGTCAGAATTTGCCGTTTTTTTGCCGTTATTTAACTGTGCAAAAACCAATTTTGTAGCTTTTGTTTTTTTTAATTGCTGCTTCGCTAACTTTACCGTAAAGTTAGCTAAGCATTACAATAAAAAATATATATTTTTAAATCCAACTAGATCAGAACTTGCAGTTTTTTTTGCCGCTATTTAGTTGTGTAAAAACCAATTTTGTTAAAAAAAAATGCTATATAAACGCTACAAAATATACAGGAAGTTAGCGATTCTAAATTAAGCGTGACAACGTAGCGCATGCAACCTGGCCGGATAGCTTTTGTCTGTTTGACAAGTGTTTCGACTCAAAGCTTTTGAGGTTATAATTTATATTTTCAAATAATTTAAATAATAATTATTATTATTATTAATTTATTTAATTATTATTAATTTGCCGGTATTTTGCCGCTATTTAGTTGTGAATTATTTTTTTTGCCGTTTTTTGTTTTTTAAAATTATTTGCTGCTTCGCTAACTTTACCGTAAAGTTAGCTAAGCATCATAAGAAAAAAAAATATTTTTTTAAATCCAACTAGATCAGAATTTGCCGTTTTTTTGCCGCCATTTAGCTGTGTTAAAATAAACTATCTAGCTTTTGTTTTTTTTATATATTTGCTTTACACGAATCTGAACACGATGTTTTCAAAACGTGGCGCCAAAGAATCTTTCCAATGTTTCAGCGCTGCCAAACTCTGGAGATTTAAGAAGTGTGGAGATTTTGAGGAGATTTCAGGCATATAGTGAAAAAATAAAAACAAATTGCATAATAATAATTAAGTAAAAAGTCACTTAAGTAATTGACCAAGTGTACGGGTTTGACCTTGAGGTTAGACACGATAATGATTTCTGTAATTCTTGTCGTTATTATTAATTTGCCGTTATTTAGTCGTGAAAATTTTTTTTGCTGTTTTTGGTTTTGGTTAAAATTATTTTCTGCTTAGCTTACTTTACCGTAAAGTTAGCTAAGCATCATAAGAAAAAACGATTTTTTCTAAAATCCAACCAGATCATAATTTGTCGTTTTTTGCCGTTATTTAATTGTGTAAATACCAATTTTGTTGCTTTCGTTTTTTTTTAATTGCTGCTTAGCTAACTTTACCGCAAAGTCATAAGAAAAAACGATTTTTTCTAAAATCCAACTAGGTCAGAATTTGCCGTTTTTTTGCCGTTATTTAATTGTGTAGAAACCAATTTTGTAGCTTTTGTTTTTTTCTAATTGCTGCCCCAGCAAACATGGTACGTCAATAGACGTGAAATACACGTCAACTGACGTCTATCGACAGGGGCTTAGCTAACTTTACCGTAAAGTTAGCTAAGCATCATAAGAAAAAACGATTTTTTCTAAAACTCAACTAGGTCAGAATTTGCCGTTTTTTGCCGTTATTTAATTGTGTAAAAACCAATTTTCTAGCTTTTGTTTTTCTTTTTAATTGCTGCTTCGCTAACTTGACCGTAAAGTTAGCTAAGCATCATACGAAAAAACGATTTTTTCTAAAACCCAACTAGGTCAGAATTTGCCGTTTTTTTGCCGTTATTTAATTGTGCAAAAACCAATTTTGTAGCTTTTGTTTTTTTTTTTAATTGCTGCTTCGCTAACTTTACCGTAAAGTTAGCTAAGCATCACAAGAAAAAAAAATATTTTTTTAAATCCAACTAGATCATAATTTGCCGTTTTTTGCCGTTATTTAATTGTGTAACAACCAATTTTGTAGCTTTAGTTTTTTTTTAATTGCTGCTTCGCTAACTTTACCGTAAAGTTAGCTAAGCATCATAAGAAAAAACGATTTTTTCTAAAACACAACTTGGTCAGAATTTGCCGTTTTTTTGCCGTTATTTGTGTAGAAACCAATTTTGTAGCTTTTGTTTTTTTTTTAATTGCTGCTTCGATAACTTCACCGTAAAGTTAGCTAAGCATGATAGAAAAAACGATTTTTTCTAAAATCCAACTAGGTCAGAATTTGCGTTTTTTGCCGTTATGTAATTGTGCAAAAACCAATTTTGTAGCTTTTGTTTTTTTTTAATTGTTGATTCGCTAACTTTACCGTAAAGTTAGCTAAGCATCATAAGAAAAAACGATTTTTTCTAAAACTCAACTAGGTCAGAATTTGCCGTTTTTTGCCGTTATTTAATTGTGTAAAAACCAATTTTGTAGCTTTTGTTTTTTTTTTAATTGCTGCTTCGCTAACTTTACCGTAAAGTTAGCTAAGCATCATACGAAAAAACGATTTTTTCTAAAACCCAACTAGGTCAGAATTTGCCGTTTTTTTGCCGTTATTTAATTGTGCAGAAAACAATTTTGTAGCTTTTGTTTTTTTTTATTGCTGCTTCGCTAACTTTACCGTAAAGTTAGCTAAGCATCACAAGAAAAAAAATATTTTTTTAAATCCAACTAGATCATAGTTTGCCGTTATTTAATTGTGCAAAAACCAATTTTGTAGCTTTTGTTTTTTTTTTAATTGCTGCTTCGCTAACTTTACCGTAAAGTTAGCTAAGCATGATAAGAAAAAACGATTTTTTCTAAAACACAACTAGGTCAAAATTTGCCGTTTTTTTGCCGTTATTTAATTGTGCAAAAACCAATTTTGTAGCTTTTGTTTTTTTAATTGCTGCTTCGCCAACTTTACCGTAAAGTTAGCTAAGCATGATAGAAAAAACGATTTTTTCTAAAACACAACTAGGTCAGAATTTGCCGTTTTTGCCGTTATTTAATTGTGCAAAAACCAATTTTGTAGCTTTTGTTTTTTTTTAATTGCTGCTTCGCTAATTTTACCGTAAGGTTAGCTAAGCATCATACGAAAAACCGATTTTTTCTAAAACCCAACTAGGTCAGAATTTGCCGTTTTTTTGCCGATATGTAATTATGCAAAAACCAATTTTGTAGCTTTTGTTTTTTTTAATTGCTGCTTCGCTAACTTTACCGTAAAGTTAGCTAAGCATCATAAGAAAAAACGATTTTTTCTAAAACACTACTTGGTCAGAATTTGCCGTTTTTTTGCCGTTATTTAATTGTGTAGAAACCAGTTTTGTAGCTTTTGTTTTTTTTTAATTGCTGCTTCGCTAACTTCACCGTAAAGTTAGCTAAGCATCATACGAAAAAACGATTTTTTCTAAAATCCAACTAGGTCAGAATTTGCCGTTATTTAACTGTGAAAAAACCAATTTTGTAGCTTTTGTTTTTTTTTAATTGCTGCTTAGCTAACTTTACCGTAAAGTTAGCTAAGCATCATACGAAAAAACGATTTTTTTTTTAAATCCAACTAGGTCAGAATTTGCCGTTTTTTTGCCGTTATTTAACTGTGCAAAAACCAATTTTGTAGCTTTAGTTTTTTTTTAAATGCTGCTTAGCTAACTTTACCGTAAAGTTAGCTAAGCATCACAAGAAAAAATATATTTTTTTAAATCCAACTAGATTAGAATTATCCGTTTTTTTGCCGCTATTTAGTTATTTGTAAATATAAACTTCCTAGCTTTTTTTACATATTTGCTGTTTAGCTAAGGGAACGTTCAAGTATTACGTAACGGAAATTGTGATCATTTTCGACCACCGCCCAACCCATGTAACGCTACCTCTAACATGGGCGTAACACTCCAAAATGACCCCCACCCCCCTAGGAGCGTTACGTAATACTTGAACGTTCCCTAAGTTTACCGTAAAGCTGCATCACAAGAAAAAAATATTTTTTCTAAAATCCAACTAGGTCAGAATTTGCCGTTTTTTGCCGCTACTTAGTTGTGTAACAATCAATTTTTTCGCTGTTTTTTTTTTAATACAAATTAATAAATTTTAATACAAAATAGCTCTGTATCATATATATATATTTCCTTATTGTGATTGTTTTTTATTACAAGTAACTACAGTCGAGTTTTTTATAATACTTGGAATCCACTAAATCCTAAATTTAATAGCAATTTAATCTAATTTCGTGCCAGATTTTAAAATTCTTGTGTATTTCGAAGTGCGCAAGGCCGTTATTATGAAGTTACAAGACAGAGATAGATAGATGCGTGAAGCCATACTGCCACCGGTAGTTCAAAGGCGGAATTACAGAAATCATTGTCGTGTCTAACCTCAAGGTCAAACCCGCGCACTTGGTCAATTACTTAAGTGACTTTTTACTTAATTATTATTATTATTATTATGCAATTTGTTTTTATTTTTTCACTATATGCCTGAAATCTCCTCAAAATCTCCACACTTCTTAAATCTCCACAGTTTGGCAGCGCTGAAACATTGGAAAGATTCTTTGGCGCCACGTTTAAAAACATCGTGTTCAGATTTGTGTAAAGCAAATATGTAAAAAAAACAAAAGCTAGGATATTTATATTTATTTTTACACAACTAAATAGCGGCAAATAACGGCAAATTCTGATCTAGTTGGATTTAAAAAAATATTTTTTTTTCTTGTGATGCTTAGCTAACTTTACGGTAAAGTTAGCTAAGCAGCAATTAAAAAAAAAACTACAAAGCTACAAAATTGGTTTTTACACAATTAAATAACGGCAAAAAAACGGCAAATTCTGACCTAGTTAAGTTTTAGAAAAAATCTTTTTTTCTTATGATGTTTAGCTAACTTTACGGTAAAGTTAGCGAAGCAGCAAATAATTTTAAAAAAAACATAAACGAAAAAAAAAATTCACAACTAAATAGCGGAAAAATACCGGCAAATTAATAATAATTAAATAAATTAATAATAATAATAATTATTATTTAAATTATTTGAAAATATAAATTATAACCTCAAAAGCTTTGAGTCGAAACACTTGTCAAACAGACAAAAGTTATCCGGCAACGTTGCATGCGCTACGTTGTCACGCTTAATTTAGAATCGCTAACTTCCTGTATATTTTATAGCGTTTATAAAGCATTTTTTTTAAACAAAATTGGTTTTTACACAACTAAATAGCGGCAAAAAACGGAAAATTCTGACCTAGTTGGATTTTAGAAAAAATCGCTTTTTCGTATGATGCTTAGCTAACTTTACGGTAAAGTTAGCGAAGCAGCAATAAAAAAAAAAAAAAAACAAAAGCTACAAAATGGATGTTTACACAATTAAATAACGGCCAAAAAACGGCAAATTCTGATCTAGTTGGATTTAAAAAAATATATTTTTTTCTTGTGATGCTTAGCTAACTTTACGGTAAAGTTAGCTAAGCAGCAATTAAAAAAAAAACAAAAGCTACAAAATTGGTTTTTGCACAGTTAAATAACGGCAAAAAAACGGCAAATTCTGACCTAGTTGGGTTTTAGAAAAAATCGTTTTTTTGTATGATGCTCAGCTAACTTTACGGTAAAGTTAGCGAAGCAGCAAATAATTTTAAAAAACCAAAAACGGCAAAAAAAAAATTACAACTAAATAGCGGCAAAATAACGGCAAATTAATAAGCTATCAAACCTTTGGATTTCCAAAGTTGCTTCGCTAACTTTACTCACATGGTATTTGGCACCGCTTAAAGTAGTACCCGGTGACCAAATTTGAACTTACACGAAAATTTTGCAATATTTAAAAATATTTTTCATTTTATTACCTATCTAGCTGGGGCTAGGTTAAATCGCGCCTGGCAAATTTTTGATATGTTTAGTGTTTTATGATAGGTAGATGTTTGAAGGGTATTTATAATAAGCAGATTTATTCATCCCAAAAAACTACAAAGGCTTACAAAGGGACATCTCTAAATTTGAGAACATAGAAGTACTAAGTATTTACAGATTATATTATGTCATTAATATAACACATATGTAATTAAATTATTTTTATATATCTTAAAATTAAATTAAATTATTGGCTAATTATCTCACTGAGAAAAGGCCATAAAGAAGGAAGAAGAAGAAATTAAATTAAATATCACAAATATTTTACTCTATATAAAAATCGACTAGTTTACTCATATTTTTTTAAAATCTACCCCCCGTCATTTCCCTGACTACAGGAAGTCTGTTGTATAAGGAAACTCCTTTATACAAAAGGGAGCCCAGACCTAGTTGGGATCTGATCTGGGGCAGATTTAAATCAAAATAACTTCGTGTTAAGTGCTCATGAACATCCCTTCTATGGGATATCTTTAGGCACCTATTAAAGTAGTACCCGGTGATCAAATTTGAACTTATACGAAAATTTTGCAATTTTTAAAAATATTTTTAATTTTATTTTGGAGAAAAATTAAAAAACTAAGCAAGTACAAAAGCAGCACGCATAACATTCCAGCTATACAAGAAAACAATACTAATTTCAATACCACAGATGAAAAGTTGTCCATTTTCACCCAGAATTTTCCCAGCTCTGTGCAAGGTCCAAACGCCAATCCACATAGTAGATTAGTGGAAACTTGGTACAACGCATTTATACAATCCAGACCGGAACTAAACAGGCAAACAGTTACTGAAGAAGAATATATAGACATTTTAAATGACGGAAAAAATACAGCACCCGGATATGACTATATAAAAAAAGAAATCTTAAAGAAATTGGACTGGGATATTCACTCCCATATTATACGGATATATGAATACTGCCTTACAAATGTATATTTTCCTGCAGAGTGGAAAACCGGAATAAGTGTTCCATTTCCCAAACCCAATACTGACCACAGCAAAACAAATAACTACAGACACATAACTCTACTACCAGTTATAGGTAAAAACTTCGAAAAGTTAATAAAGACAAGATTGGAGAGGGAAATCGGTTCAAAGATTTCAGTTCGGTTTTAAAAACAAGTGCTCGACTATCCAACCCCTAACAATATTGGTTAATAACATCCAAACAGCAAAACTTAATGGTAAACACACCGCGGCGTTACTTTTAGACATTAACAGGGCTTTCGATAGCATCTGGCATCCACAGCTGTTACACCTTATTAACGAGTTCCTTAGAAATAGAGTAATACGAATTAGAATAGATGGCAAACTTTCTGAAGAGATACGTGTTACACAGGGATTACCACCAGGTTCACCATTGTCACCAATACCGTTTAATCTCTACTGCGCCGACATTTACTATCACCACAACAACGATGACGAAGAATATTTCAATCTTCTTGCATATCTACTACAGTTTGCGGATGATACAGCCCTAGTAAGTCATGGAAAAAATATGAAGGACGCAGTAGAGAAATTACAACAACTCGCAGACCAAACTTGTCACTGGTTTGACAAGTGGAAAATGAAACCCAACCCCGCTAAATGTCAACTCATTGTTTAATCATGAACCGACAGCAAACTCACCAACTATTGTAATAAAAGGGCAGACAGTTAATCCAGCTACTACAGCAAAATATCTAGGTATAACAATAGATCACAAAGTCAAATTCAAAGAACATTTAACCACCATCAAGAAAAAAAACAACAAGAGCAACACATTTTAAGTCACTGTCGGTCAAATATAAAGGCATTAATACAGAAACCGCAGCAAAAATCTATAAATCAGTTTGTAGACCAATACTTGAATACGGACATATCCTATTCAAGTACACATCGAAAACAAACTTCAAAAAGATTTAGACAGCCGAGACAATAGCTTTGAGAAAGATTACCAAACTAAGACATGAACAAAACCCCATACACAACCCCTCGAACGAAACACTATACGCTAAAACAAAAGTACAACCAATAAAAGACAGATACGAGACGTTAATTGAAAAATACAGCAAACACGATGAAAACAGAAACGTAAACGCAGTAGAAAAGTACTGTATGCTCAGAGAACCGAGAAGAAGCCGACCCAAAACCCTGAAGAAACTGTGTTTGAAATTTTGAGTAGACTTTCACAGTAAAAAGACATTATTATAATTTAATTACTAATAGTATTATTATTTTTGTTATATATATGTATATATATATATATATATATATATATATATATATATATATATATATATATATATATATATATATTTATTTTTTTTTTTGGTATTCTATATAAATTAACTTAACTAGGGTTAAAATGAAACGCAAAAGCGTTTGAAAACTTTTATATTTTAGACGAACAGAATAGTGGAAATGGACTACACACTTTTTGTCACACTTCCTTTGCCTTTCCTCAACTCCAGAACACTTCTGTGCATTCGTATGTATTATTAAACACGTTTGCGCATAAATATGTTTCACCAATTTTTACTGCGCATGATATATTTGTATATCTTTGGCAAAACACTTTTGCGTATTCTTATGTATTATTAAACACGTTGGCGCATAAATATGTTCCTCCTATCTTTACTGCTCATGATATATTTGTATATCTTTGCCAGAACACTTTTGCGAATAAATATGTTCCACCAATCCTTACTGCGCATGACATATTTGTGTTTATTTTTCTTTTCTATTGATTTATCTAACTCTTGCTGTAAGATGTATTTCTTTATAAGCAATAAAGATTATTATTATTATTATGTATTATTAAACACTTTTGCGCATAAATATGTTCCACCAATCCCTACTGCGTATGACATATTTGTATATGTTTGCCAGAACACTTTTAAGCATTCGTATGTATTATTACACACTTTTGCGCATAAATATGTTCCACCAATCCTTACTGCGCATGACATATTTGTATATGTTTGCCAGAACACTTTTAAGCATTCGTATATATTAATAAACTCTTCTGCGCATACTTACGTTTGTCTAAGCAGTACTGCACATCGTAACTAGTGACCGACAATTTTTTTTTGCTTGAAATGGACAAAAATCATTATTAAAATTTGCAAAATACAAGGCTTTACCTATAAACTAATAAAAAGACTTCACAGTGGCGTGTATTTTGTTATTTTGCTAATATCTCTAGAAGTATTGGTGCTACGAAAAAAATGGTTTTTACCTTTTTTATGGTAAATTTTATTACCTTCCTATACATGCCAAAATTATAATTGAACGATAAAAAATTAAAAAAAAATACCAAAAATTAACTTTTTTTGGCCCCTTTGACCCCCTTCTCCCCTACCCACATACCCCAATTTCAATCCCCGCCGAGATATTCACTACGCAAATATACCCTCCAAATTTCAAATCGCTACGATTTGTATTTCCCGAGTTATCGTGTTCACAGACCGACAGACAGACAGACAGACAGACAGACAGACAGACACAGACAGACAGACATTTTTTTAACATGGTCTCAAGTCTTAAAAACTTCGAAAACGTCGAGAAATGTGAAAAAATCGGAAAAAAAAATTGAAAAAAAATGTGTATTTCAATACTTTTAATTTTAAAATTCTAAAATATAAAAGTAAAAAATGTAGTAAAAAATTATGTATTATTATCATTAATCGGAATAAATTCAGTTATGACTCATCAACGTTGAAAATAAACACAGAAACATAGGCTTACGGAATAATTTTGCCGAATTATGAGGGAAATTTTTATAAAGGTCACTAAATCGAAACATTTGACGACTAATTTGTTACACACAACAATATTGAATATACATATTAACTATAAATATGTAAATATATCGGTGTTTTTCGAAGAAAATAAAAATGTAAATATTTAAAACCTCGCGTCAACGATAGAATCGACGCGGCGCCTATGCGAGCACTGGAAATTCGCCGATGACTGATTATTATAGGCTAAAGGACTACGGTCGATGGCCATTTCTACGTTGTGCAATAAAGAACATTTATTATTATTATTATTTATCACCTCTGTAGCTGGGACTAGGTTAAATCGCGCCAGGTGAATTTTTGATATGTTTAGTGTTTTAAAGTTTTACTTTTCTTGTTCTATTAAATTATATTTAGGTATATTTTCTTGTTTTTTTAGAACACATAATAAAAAATACTTTTATTCTAACATTTCGGCGTTTATTGTACAGCCATTTTCAGGGATATTACAACGAATTAAAAAAATAAATAAATGTATAAATAAAATTAAGTAAAAATATTTGGACTTAATTTTATTTATACATTTATTTTTTTTTTAATTCGTTGTAATATCCTTGAAAATGTCTGTACAATAAACGCCGAAACGTTGGAATAAAAGTATTTTTTATTATGTGTTCTAAAAAAGCAAGAAAATATACCTACAGTTAGTGTTTTATAATAGGTAGATGTTTGAAGGCTATTTGGTATCGATTAAAGTAGTACCCGGTGACCAAATTTGAACCTATTCGAAAATTTTGCAATTTTTAAATATATTTTTTATTTTATCATCTATCTAGCTGTGGCTAGGCTAAATCGCGCCAGGGAATTTTTTATATGTTTAGTGTTTTATAATAGGTAGGTGTTTGAAGGGTATTTGGCACCGATTAAAGTAGTACCCGGTGACCAAATTTGAACTTATACAAAAATTTTGCAATTTTTCAAAATATTTTTCATTTTATCACCTATCTAGCTGGGGCGTTAAATCACGCCAGGTGATTTTTTGATATGTTTAGTGTTTTATAATAGGTAGTTGTTTGAAGGGTATTTGGCACCAATTAAAGTATTACACAGTGATCCCCGGATATGATCAGGTTTTAAAGAAAGGGCATCAGAAACAAACAATGGATCTTGGTAGTACAGGGTATTGGCATCAAAGATCCTTATCAGTTAAATCGCGTTTGCATATCTTTGGAAGATATTGGTAAAAACTCTTCAGGAGGCATCACAGTCAACACCAACTACTTAAAAGAAAAACTAAAAATCGATTCTTATAGTATTTTTTGTCTAGATTCTAACAGCTTTTGGCAAATTTACCTATCGTTTTTAATTTTTGAGAAAAAAGCATTAAACTACGATTTTAGTGAAATTGTTGGACTGGTATAATACCTTTACTTTGGTGACTATTAAAACGTAACTAGACTAAATAATAGCTCGAATATAGAAGTATCAAAATATAATATCAAATTTAATGAAATTTTATCCTATTTACTTTAAAGACAATGTTTCTATAGCAATTTTTACCACCTCAGGGTGCTTTAAGTTGACCAGTATATTATATCCTTCACATTTTGACTTTCTTGTCAATGTTTAGTTAAACATATAAACTACAGTGGTTCTAAAAAAATTTTAGGATTGCTAAAGGGTAAGACCGATATCATAGTGAACACTATGATAATTACACTACCCGACATGATTTATATACTATTGATGAGATATATAGGGTCTAGAAGTATTTTTTCTCCTGATTTCAAATCCGTTTTTAGAATTCTTCCATCACGTCACAATTTTGATATACAGGGTGTTTTATAATAAAAATAGGCATTTTTTTGAACGTCGGCAGATTGCACATTTATGAATATTTTTTTTTTAAATTTGGTACACTTGTTAAAAATTTGTGTGCTTTTCGAATATTTAAAAAAAAAATTAAATATTGATTGTCATTTGTTTTTTATAATAAAAAGAAAAAGTTTTTTCGTTGCCAAAATTTCAAAAGATGGAATTTTTCTATGTAACTAACACTGAATTAGTATTACACAAAAGACTGCTCGATTTCCTACAAAAAATAAATTTTTTAAGTACTGAACAAAACGGTTTTCAGAAGAAGAAAAGTACTCAAACAGCAATCGCAAATCTTACAGAATACATTTATAAAAATATAGGAAAAAAAAGGCAATATTAGGCATACTTCTATACTTATGTAAGGCGTTTGATGTTGTGGACCATGATATACTTCTAAAAAAAATGGAAATTCTAGGAGTTGTTGGAAAAAGTCACAAGATTCTTACAAGTTATTTAAAAAACCGCGTTCAATATACGTGCGTCGGTGACATGATAAGTGAACTCAAAAATATATTATATGGTGTGCCACAGGGGTCGGTTCTCGGCCCCTTACTTTTCCTAATCTATATTAATGACTTAATTAACTGTAAAATCGAAGGAAATATTGTACTATTTGCTGACGACACTGGACTTTTTTACTCGGGCAGTATGGAAGAAATCTTTGAGAAAGCTAAAAAAGACTTTTTAAGTGAGTGGACAAAAAATAACAACATCAAGCTGAACGAGGACAAATGCAACTATACTGTGATAAATAAAAATAAAAATATTAACTGTGATAATTATTCTTTAAACATAAACAATAAAAAACTTAACAAAGTTAGTAGTGCTAAGTATTTGGGACTAATTCTTGAGGACTCATTAAATTTTAGTGAACACATAAAAAACCTAAAAACAAAACTTAATAGTGTATGTTATTATCTCAAAAGAAACTCTTGTACTTTAAATTTAAAAACTAAATTTCTAATATATAATTCATACATTAATACTCATCTGATGTATCTACCTGCCTTTTGGGGCCATGCAAGGAAGAAGGATATAAATGAACTACAAATAATACAAAATAAAACTTTAAAAATATTGTTTAATAAATCATATAGTAGTAGTACAAAAGAACTGTATAATGAACTTAATATCTTGCAAATATTCGAGATTATAAAATTAGATAGTGTTAAACTGATTTACAAACTAAAAAACAATTTAATTAACACAAATATTAAACTTAAACAAAAAAATGATATACACAAATATAACACTCGCACAAAAGAACACTATTATGTACTTCCTGAAAACTCGAACTTAGGTAGAAAGAGAATAACACAGCAAGCTTTAAAATGGTTCAATGAACTTCCAGAAACTATTAAGACAGATAAATCTATCAAAAGTTTTTCGTTCAATGTAAAAAAATATTATATTAGTATTAGAAAATAGTGTGATATAAATGTACCTGTTATGGAATTTGTATATTCTTTTTTAAGGTTCAATAAATGCATTAAAAAAAAAAAAAAACACTCTGTATTTATATGGCTTCAATTTGGTTTCAATTTTTTTTTTGAAGGACCTTCTGAAAGCGGTACAATATCAATTTTAAGTCAATTATGTCAGATATTTTAACAGCGTTTTGCATACTTTAAGAACAATAAGTAGGCTTTGTACAAAAATTTGACGTTTTAAGTCAAGTTAAATTATTCAATCAATTAACTAGATGAAACGTTGCAAGCACCCTGTCAAAACATCGGCACTATTTTACACTAAAAAAAAAACTTAAAAAGAGCTTTTATTTAAATATAATTTTTTGAAATCGGGTTATAAATATGTGAAATATGCTAAAAAAATCTTTTACTGCTTTAAACGCCAATATCTTTTAAACAATGCGTTTTAGGAAAACGTTCTTTATAACATTTTTTGACCAATTTAAAATTATCTTTTATATAAATGCTAAATTAACCAAATACAATAATAATTGCCTTAATTATAAACAAAAAACGCTAAAAATAGGAGTTTTACCCTATTTTTACCCCCTTACCCCCAAAATCTAATCAGCGATAAGAAACAATATGCAACAGGTTTCAACGAGTAAGAATAGGTAAATCGTTCTCGTCCAGAGCTTCAAATATATTTGGGGTACCTCAGGGAAGTGTGCTAGGCCCGATTCTATTTATTATTTTCCTAAACGACATAAATTTTTTGGATGGCTTGGATTTTCTGAACCTGTTTGCTGATGACACGCTGTTGGCAGCTTCTCGCAAGAATCTAGCATCAGCAATCATAAGGATTAAAATAATGCTGGCAAAAATTCAAAAATATTTTTCTGTAAATAAATTAAAGTTAAACGCACTTAAAACCAAAGCAATGATTATCACCACCCCATATAAATATAACCAAATTGATTTAAACTCTATATCACTTGATATTGGCGGTGAAAAGATTGAATTTGTAAATGAAATAAAATATTTGGGCTTTTTTATTAACAGTTCTTTAACATTTAAAAGTCACTTTGATTTTGTTTACAGAAAGATTTCAAAGAAGTTGTTTATTTTTATAGAGTATCCAACAGTTTGTCACTTAATTATAGGATAAAGGTGTATAATGCTATTATACAACCTCACTTTGACTACTGTTCTAGTATTCTATACTTATTAGACAAAAACTGTGTCAATCAACTCCAGGTATTGCAAAATAGGGGTATGCGTTCAGTGTTACGTGTTAGCAGGTATACACCAATAAGAGTAATGCTTAACTCCTTGCAATGGCTGTCAGTTGCAGACAGGTTGATGTTTCGTACTATGGTTTTTATTTTTAAACTAAAAAAAGGTTTACTACCCACCTACTTTAAAGAATTCGTGTCATTTAACAATGACTTTCATACTTACCCCACTAGAGCAAATTCTGATTTTCACATTAAAAATGTAAGATCTAGAAATGGTGCTAAATCTCTACTTGTTAAGGGTCTAGACCAGTTTAACAATTTGCCAGTGAATATAAAGAGTAGTCCAACTATTAATCAATTTAAACGGGAAATTATAATTTTTATTTTATTTGTGATTGCTATTTTTATTAATTATTTATTTTATTTGTGATTGCTATTTTTATTAATTATTTATTTACTTTATTAATTAAATTTATATATAGGTTATAGTCTCTTTTGTAATTTAAAATTGTAAAATATTAGGATTTCTAAATAAATAAACATTATTATTAGGTTAAAAAAAAAAAACCGCAAGTCGATATCTCATGTACAAATGGAGTTAGAGAGTTTACACCCAGACAGACAGACAGACAGACAGACGGACGCAAAAAATTTGGTCTAAAACGTCGAGAAATGTGAAAAAAACGTGGTCAAAGATTTTGACTTTTCGGCGAAGATTTCAATACATCGGCACCCTTAGTAGCACTAAGTGTCGATGTAATAAAATAAACAAATAAATGATAAAAATAAATAAGGTTAACTTTTTAAACATAAATAAACTGTATCTTAAGAAGTAAATAGAACATTGACTTAAAATGTCAAATTCTGGTCCAAAGCCTACTTATTGTTCTTGAACTATACAAATTGCTGTTAAAATAGCTGACATAACGGACTTAAAATTAATATTGCGCCGCTTCCAGAAGTTCCTTCAAAAAAAAAATTGAAATCAAAATGAAGCCAGATAAATACAGAGTGTTTTTTTCATAGTTACATCGAAAAATTCCATCTTTTGAAATTTTGGCAACTAAAAAACTTTTTCTTTTTATTATAAAAAACAAATGACAATCGATATTTTTAAAAAAAATTAAAATATTCGAAAAGCACACAAATTTTTAACAAGTGTACCAAATTTGAAAAAAAAATATTTATAAATGTAAAATCCCCCGACATTTAAAAAAATGCCTTTTTTTATTATAAAACGCCCTGTATATCAAAACTGTGACGTGATAGAAAAATTCTGAAAACGGATATGAAATCAGGGGAAAAAACACTTCTAGACCCAATATATATCATAAATAGTATATTTCAAAAGTTTCAAATTGTCGGGTAGTGTTATAGTTATTAAAGTCTTTGCATGCTTAGCAAGTTTGCTTTGATTCCAGGAATTATAGTTTTTGGGGTCGCTCAGCTTAAATATTCTTATCTTACACATGTTAGATATATATTAGTATTATAACGACTAAAAAGAATAAAAAATAATAAAACAATTTAAAAATATGATTTTATTGAAAATTATTTATTTAAATTCTTTTTCTTGTTCTTTATCAAATATATTATATTATAATTTTTTAGAATTTCTTATTGTAATTTTAATGGATTTCATATTTTATCATTTTATACTTGTTTTTATTTTTAACTATTATTTTTTTTATTAAACATTGCCCTGAAGAAGACCCAGCAATAAGGGCGAAACGTTAACCTTATAATTTTTGAGTGTTTTTAATTGTGTTCTTAAAAGCAAGCTTTCCAACTAAAATTGTAAATTATTGTAAATAAATGCACTAAAAAGTAAAAATTTAAAGTAAAAACGTCAACTTGACTTCTTCAAACTAAAGATCTAAATATACTTTAGTTCAAGCAAGGAATGAAGTCATAACACCTTAAAAAAATTAATTAAGCATTTCTTACACAAGTTTGACATATTTACTATCCCTAAAACCACAGTTTAAATTTATTTTATTTATAAACAGAAAAAAAAATCTAGTTTAAAACTGTTTTGGAACTACTGCAGTAAAAAGTTTAACTAGGTTACATTGACAATTAAGTCAAAATTTGAAATATATCATCACTCAAGATGTAAAAGGTCGTATTTTAAATTTTACTGTTGTTCTAAATTGTAAGAAACATAAATGAAATTACATTAAATTTCAAGCTTTACGCAGTGTCCACTCTATTTAGAAACCTTACTGAAATGTGGTGTTTTATTACAATTCCACAATTTAGCACAAAAATAAAATAAAGTAAAATTTAACATACGACCTTTTTTATTTTGAGTGAAGATATTATACACTGGCCACCTTAAAGTAATGTTAAAACATTGCTATAGAAAGACTTTCTTCAGGGTCAGTAGGATTAAAACTCTTTATATTTGCTATTATATTTTTAAACTTAACTATTTTAGCTGTTATTAAAAACCAGTCATGTTTTAATATTCACTGAAATATAGTTTTTATGCCAGTCGAAAAATTGTACTAAAATCATGGTTTATTGCGTTTTTCTCAAAATCGACTAAAGATAGGTAAATTTTTTAATCATTGTTAGAATCTGCGCGAAAATTACTACTAGAATAAATTTTAATTTTTCTTTTAAGTAGTTGGTGTTAATCGGGATTCCTCCTGAAGAGTTTTTACCAATATCTTTCAAAGATACACAAACGCGATTTAACTGTTAATGGATCTATGATGTCCATACCCTGTACTACCAAGATCCGTTGTTTGTTT
This sequence comes from Brachypterus glaber, assembly GCA_958510825.1. Lineage (NCBI taxonomy): Eukaryota > Metazoa > Arthropoda > Insecta > Coleoptera > Kateretidae > Brachypterus > Brachypterus glaber. Next base: position 33,029 of record CAUEHQ010000004.1, read on the forward strand.
CTGATGCCCTTTCTTTAAAACCTGATCATATCCGAGAATCACTGTGAGTATCTGCTGACCAAATTTGAACTTATACAAAATATTTGCAAATTTTTCAAAATATTTTTCATTTTATCACCTATCTAGCTGGGGTTAGATTAAATCACGCCAGGTAATTTTTTTGATATGTTTAGTGTTTTATAATAGGTAGTTATTTGAAGGGTATTTGGCATCAATTAAAGTAGTACCTGATGACCAAATTTCAACTTATACCAAAATTTTCACTTATGACTATTCCATATATGTTGTAGACTATACTTTTGCTTCGACTGCAAATATGAAACACTGTATGGCTTTAAACTGCAGGCAAGGTTAAAATGTTTTTTGTGACTCAACATTGTAAATGCAACAATACACATATTTTTAATAAAGCAATTAATGTTATTTAATAATTTTATTAAATCAGTAATTAAAAAAGATTTTTATTTGATTTTAGCACATATTTACAAATTATAATGCAAAAATTAAAGTTTATGTCAGATTGTTGTGACAGATATCAGGTTTAAATATTTAACAATAGATGGAGCAGTTTTATTTTTTATGAACTAAATTGATAAAAAACTGGTCAAATATTAAGAAAAACTAATAAACTTTATGTAATGTTAACGCAAAACTTTAAATTGCATTAAATTATTCAATATATATATATATATATATATATATATATATATTTTTTTTTTTTTTCTAATTTTGCTTCAGTTTTCTTTACTTTTATAAACTAGAGATGGCACTACATGTGCTCATTCTAACACGATACGGAATATTCATACCGTATCTAGAGCTAGAATGGATTCATTGTGTTTGAAAAGTGTGTGTATTTGCGTACATTCTAAAGCAGTCGTAGAAAAAAACATTATTTTCAGAAAGTCAAATTTAGAAAAACAAAACGCTTGACATACGGTTAACTTATAGCAAACATAAAAGCAGTATGGCCAAGTTTACAAAAATCAAAAACCTAACAAGAAAGTTGGACGTATATGTTCTCTATAGCTTTGTAAGGCCATGAAAACATAAATAATAGTATTTGTAAACAAAGCAAGTTAGCTGTGATCAAAAAACACCTGCACATCGTCTCCGTAGTGTGTTTTGCACTACGTTGAATTTACACCCTTTCATCAAGGCCACAAACTGTCAAATTCTTACTTACATCGAATTAGGTTAAACTGAGTAAAAATCATCCCGGAATCACTTTAAACACATGGCAAAGTCTACCACGAACACTTAGCACATCCATTTTAATAATTATGTTGGGGTTTTAGGTTAATAACAACAAACAAACAACAACTCTGATTATTTTAGCACAGGGTGATGCTTGGTACGCGCAACTCTAGTGATCGCACCCGATTATCTGCGCATGCTTTATTGTGTCCAGTGTTACGCCGCGTTCACACTTGAGCAGCAGTGTGGCGGCTGCAATCTCCACTCCAGGGTATGTATTCTCGGACTCGAGAGAACGCATTCCCGGGAGAAAGGTAGTGTGGGTTGCATATTCTTTCTCTCGAAACCAATGAACTTGAGGAGTGGGGGAACAGGAATGGTGTCTGAACAAGTGGCTAATATGAATGGCAGCCATTAACCGCATTATTTTTCGGCGTTTCTTCCATATAAAAAATACACTATAAGAGAAAGTCAAATACGTGACCGTGAAAAGTATTCAGGACCCGAACCTGTGTTTTGGCTTCTAGGTACGACTGAGCGATGGCGCCAGCTGTCTATGAACTTGATTGTTTAGTGGGAGTGGGGTGAGGGGTGGTATATCTGTCAAAACAATTGAAATTTTACTCGTGAAATTTTACTCGTGAAATTTTACTCGTGATTTGCAATTTATTGTGCTTTTATACCGAACTTTTATTGTGATGTCTAATACAAAATGTGTATTGTACCGTTTTGCAAGGATCAGTTAAGTAAACGTCACCGTTTTCCTAGTGATGCAAACTTATTTAATGTGTGGGTCAAAAACATTAATAGTGCCAAGTTAAATAAAATGACTAAAGGCAGGGACTAACCCTGTCTTGAAAAGCTTCTTATTATTTTGACTGAGCTATTTAGGGCAGGGACAGCCCCTACACAAAAAAGCTTATTGATTTGACTGAGCTGTTTAGGGCTAGGTCAAATGCCCTAAAAAGCTTCTTACCATTTTTACTGATATGTTTAGGGCAGGGATGGCCCCTATCGAAAAGAGCTTATCAGTTTGACTGAGCTAGCCTTAAACAGCTGTTTAGGGCTGGGATAGCCCCTGGCCAGAGAAGCTTATCGGTTTAACTGATTCATATTGTTTATCTGTTAAATGTAGGAATACTAATTATAAAAACTTTGCAAATGTGCTCTGGCCTTAGGCAGTAGGTATATTGGGTATGACACTCAATTATATATGAAGGCAAATGTTTACTCCTCATATATATTTATTTATAATAAAAAGTTAACTGTTAAAAGTACGACATAATTGTTTAAATTTCCTATTTACGTTTAAAATAAAATATATAAAAATCAAAGCAAAGTGTTTTTTTTTTAATTATAAGTATAGGTTTATTTAGCAAAAGATAAAATTTCATATTTTTAAAGTTTAACAAATTTTACATTTAATTAAAATTTCGATTCATATATTGTTATTTTTAATTAATGTGCGGGTTAGATAACCCACTTGTTAGACTTTAAAAATTTGTTTTATCTTTTGGTGAATAAACTTAAAGTTTTAAATAAAAATACAGAGCTTTTCCCCATTTTTACAAAATTGATTTGGGAAAGCAATAGTAATCTTTATTACCGACTTCCGTAGGTTATCTGTATTATCGGCTGTCGTTGACCGTGAATTTAGTGAATTTTAAAATACAACCGCTAATGACGGTACAATAGTTTTCTATCTCTATCATTTGACTTTCTCTTATAGTGTATTTCTTATATGGTTTCTTCCTTCCTAGATCACTGAAAAACAGTGATCTACAAGTAATAACTCTGTAGTACCGCTTCAGGTGCTAGATGGCGCCACAAAGTATATAGGTAAAAAGAAACTTCTACCTACTACGATATCTACTATACCTACCTTCATAACGCTTCTTGAGCGAATGGCGTCGGTTTTCTTTTAAGAAAGGTAACGTATTTTTTTAATTAATTCGATATTTTAGTGAATTTTCAGCTATGGGGAAGTCAAAAAAGCGCAGCAGGTCCCGCTCAAGAGACTCTGACAAAGAAAATGTCAACAAAAGGCTCCGTCGTTTGGAGCATGTTTTACAACAACTAGAGCGACACGTGCAAAAATCTAGGCACGAATCCGGGGATGATCGAAGCCCTAGTTGCTCGACTCCAGAACCGGAAAGTACTAGATCTCACTCTAGGGAACCAAGTTCCCCTGGAGAATCTCTTGCACATACAAGTAGACGGCGTTCCTCAGGACGGAATAGCCCGCCTCGATTATCAGGATCTCGAAGGTCCCGAAGCCCTCGGAGGCCCCAAACACCCCCGGGGACACCAGCTCCCCGGCCAAATCCACCTGCTACACCTCCTCCAGAAGAAGAGGAACATGTCTTGCAAGTTGAACTTGATGAAGAGACTTTACAGGCCTTGGGGGATGACCCACTGAATAAAAAGGGCGAAGATTTCGAACTTCACTCAGCTCTAGTGTCTAGGTGGGAACACCCATTGACCAATGGTTTAAAACGAGAGGATAAAGGTACATTATTAGAAAAATACCTCATTCCAGTTAATTTAAAAACGCTTAATGCGCCAAAATTAAACCCAGAAATTCAACAAATACTTTCACCGTCCTTTACAATAAAGGATAAATACCAGGTCTCTTCCCAACAGCAACTGGGTGCTGGGATTGCTGCACTAGGCACAGTCTTAAATGACATTTTAAAAAACAAAAATGAACATCAAAAAGCCTTACTACCAGGTCTAATTGATGTTGGTAAATTATTAACTGATTTACATTATAAAATGTCCATCAGCCGAAGAAGTTGCATCACCCCACAACTTAATAAAAACATCAAGCCAATAGCAATGGCTTGCAAAATTGACACTTTTTTATACAGTGCAGAGTTTAATGAAAAATGTAAATCTATTAAAGATCTGGAAAAGTACAGCAAGGAACTAAAACCTGAACCACTTCAAGCATTTAAAAAGCCAACGGTTTACAAACCTTCGTATAAACCCAGCACTAGCGGTTCGGGAAACCGATATGCCCCGTTTCGGCCCAGGGATCCGAGACAACAGGGGCAAGCCCCACAGAGACCAAAGTATCACCCCCAGCCACACAGACATTAGACCCAACTATAGGCATAATTGAGGTAAGTAACTACGCTGGCCGACTAAAAATCTTTAAAAATGCTTGGGAAGAATTGAAACCTAGTGCTTTTGTTCTTAGCTGCATTGAAGGTGTAAAGATACCCTTTATTTCTAAACCCCCTAGACAGTTTAGTTGCAGGCAAAGGCCCTTCACAAAGTCGGATGCGGCCGATGCTGACAAAAGTATTAAAAAACTTATAGAAAAAGGCGCAATTATGCCTTGTGAGCCGACAAAAGACCAATTTGTTTCTCCATTCTTTTTAGTTCAAAAACCAAACGGAGAAAAACGTTTTATACTCAATTTAAAAAATTTTAACAAACACGTGAAAGAAATCCATTTTAAAATGGAAGATTTTCGCACTGTTGCCAAGTTGCTACAAAAAGGTTGGTACATGGCATCTTTAGATCTAAAGGATGCATATTTTTTAATTCCCATTCACGAAAATTTTCGAAAATTTTTTCGTTTTAAATTTAAAAGTATTTTATATGAATTTGTTGCGCTGTGTTTTGGGTACGCCCTGGCCCCCTTGGTGTTTTCAAAAATTCTAAGGCCAGTCCTTACTGCTTTAAGAGCGTTGGGCATTATAGTAGTTGCGTACTTGGACGATTTTATTTTTCTTGCTGAAACAGAGCAATTATGTAAAAAGAATGTTAACAGTGCAATAAATATTCTTCAAAATTTAGGATTTATTATAAATAAACAAAAAAGTAGTTTTACCCCCAAAACTGAATGCAAATTTTTAGGTCTTATTTTTAACTCGCAAAAAATGACGTTAGGTTTGCCCTTAGGAAAACGACAAAAAATTATTTCTCTTTTAAAAACTGTTAAAGTAGTAGAAAATATAAAAATAAGAGATTTCGCAAAACTTATAGGCATGTTGGTAGCTTCGGTACCAGCTGTAAAATATGGTATGTTATACACTAAAAAATTAGAAAGAGAAAAATTTTTAGCCTTAAGTAAAAATTGTCAAAATTATGATAAAAATATGGTTATTAATCATAATGCCATTGATGACATATTAAATTGGTGGTTAAAAAATATATCCGGGCAAAATAATATTTTACAGGATAAATTTGATTTTGAAATTTACACTGATAGTTCAAAAAGTGGGTGGGGGGCGTACCTGGCGGGGCAAACCACACATGGTTGGTGGAGTAGAGATGAACGTTTGGAACACATAAACTATTTAGAGTTGTTAGCTATCTTTCATAGTTTAAAAAGTTTGGGAAAAGGTTGGTCATCATGCACAATTTTATTGAGAGTGGATAATACCACAGCTCTTGCATATATTAATAGGATGGGCAGTATAAAATACCCCAAACTAAATGATCTTTCCAAAGAAATATGGAACTGGTGTGAGCATATGGACATTTGGACATTTGGATAAAAGCTTCCTATGTGCCCACCAGCTTAAATCTAGCAGATGAGAGTTCGAGGGTTTTGTCTCTGGACACTGAATGGGAATTAAATGATGATGCTTTTAGGATTATCTTGAATAGGTTTGGACAGTTTGATATTGATCTTTTTGCCTCTAATACTAATGCAAAATGCCGCAAGTATGTATCGTGGAACAGGGATCCTAACTGCATTGCATAGATGCTTTTACAGTTTCATGGAAACCTTATTATTTTTATGCGTTTCCTCCGTTTGCAATGGTCTTAAGGGTTTTAAAAAAAAAAAATTATATCGGATAAAGCAGAAGGTGTACTAGTAATACCCTATTGGAAATCCCAAGCCTGGTTTCCACTCTTTCTAAGACTATCCACGGAAAAACCTTTATTATTAGGTCCATCTGAACATTTATTATCTTCTCCTTTCAGGGACACCCATCCAATGAAAGAGAACCTTATCCTGGCTGTTTGCAAGTTATCAGGCAGGCTTATAGAGTAAAAGGCTTGCCTGAGGAATCTCTCGATGTTATGTTAAACTCATTATCAAAATCCACAAAAGCCCAGTATAACACGGCTTATAAAGAATGGTGGGTATTCAGTTTAGAAAATAATATTCCAGTGTTTACTGCATCAATTCCACAAGTTTTATTGTTTCTTCAATACCAATTTAAGAGTAAATCTTTTAAATATGGTAGTTTTAACTCTTACAGATCAGCCCTTTCACTGATTTTAAATGAAAATATTGGCGAAAATAAAGAAATCAAAAGATACCTAAAGGGTATATCTAAGCTAAGGCCACAGAAGCCTAAGTATGACTGTATTTGGGATCCACAGGTTGTACTTGACTACATATCAAATACTTCTGTAAAAAATTTATCTTTTGAAGACAAAGGCAAAATACTTGTCACCTTATTGGCCCTAACAACAGGTCATCGTATTCAAACATTTTCATTAATTAGAGTGGAAAATATCACCTTTTTAGTAGATAGGGTAAAAATTTTTATACCAGACCCTATCAAGACCAGCAATGTGAGCAGTATGCAACCTTGTCTTGAAATACCCTTTTTTAAAGATGATCCCAGTATTTGTGTGGCAGCTGTACTACATGATTACATAGACTCTACAATAAAAGTCAGACCTACCACACAGGAATTTCTATTCATAACATCGAGACCCCCTTACAGCCGTGCTTCAACTCAAACTTTGTCCAGATGGATTAAGGAAACATTAAACAAATCTGGCATAGATACAACTATTTTCACTGCATACTCTACCAGACATGCAGCTACTTCAAAAGCCTATAGAGCTGGAGTATCCATAGATGTTATACGTAAAAGTGCAGGGTGGAGTTCAAAATCGAAAACTTTTCTAAAGTTTTACAATAGGCCACTTGGGATGAAACATAATTTTGCAGAAGCTGTTTTAACATCCTGAGAATCTTAGGTTAACTACCAAAGTTGTTTTGTTTTGGCCTGTCATATTTGAAACAAAACTGTTTTTGTGGTTCAAATGTTTTCCGCAAGGCGACACATTGTTGCCATTGTTATTTCTGTTATATACATGCATGCATGAATGCATTCATAAAGTTTATTTGTATGCATTATACATTAAAATTTTAGCAAATTAATTGACTTATTTTGTTCATACGTATTTAAATAAAGATTTATATAATAGGGATTCTGAAACAAAAACAATTAAATCTCTAAACAACTACAGAGTTATTACTTGTAGATCACTGTTTTTCAGTGATCTAGGAAGGAAGAAACGCCGAAAAATAATTGTACGATCAAACGAACTTTAGGAAGTTCGATCGTAATTATTTGAGGCGTTTCTTCCGAGTAGATCACTTCCCACCCTACCCAAAAAATAGGAAATTTAAATTTTCCCCCTTCATTGTTTTTGTTAGTAAGCCTTTAAACGTTATGAAGGTAGGTATAGTAGATATCGTAGTAGGTAGAAGTTTCTTTTTACCTATATACTTTGTGGCGCCATCTAGCACCTGAAGCGGTACTACAGAGTTATTACTTGTAGATCACTGTTTTTCAGTGATCTACTCGGAAGAAACGCCTCAAATAATTACGATCGAACTTCCTAAAGTTCGTTTGATCGTACAATTCTTTATTCTAGGGGGTTCAAATTTTTCACACTAGGTGGTGCGATTTGGTAACTTTATAGGGAATTTTCATCTTGGTGCTTTCAGAGACCAACTTATCTCTGGTGCTTAAAGCACCGTGCTTTATTGACAATGAAGTTTTTAGGGTTATGTACAATGTCAGTGGATTTAAAAACGGTATAAATAAACATTTATTTCTCAAAAAAACATATTTCTATTTAAAAAAATTACAGAAATGTATAAAATTAAAAAAATAATGACAGAATTAAAAAAATAACTAATAAAATAAAAAAAACAAGGTAGGTCATATATAATATTTTCTCAAACCTTCATTCTTATACATTTTGGTACTGGCGTGTAAATTGTCTTAATTAGGGTCACTCGATCAGTTTTTGCTTTGTCTAGTTGGTGTGTTTTGGTGTTTGGTCGATTTGGGCTTTTGATTTGAGGTGAAAACTTCCACAAACCCAAACGGCTAACCACCAAAACACTAGACAAAGTAACAACTGATCAAGTGAACATAGTCTTAATAATTTTATTACTTTTTTTATTCAGTGTCAATTTTGATTAAATTCATCATAATTTAGTTATAAAGTAGCATTCACTGATCTAAAATTAAATGAATTTTATAAAGGGAGCTTCGAGTCATAACTTCCAACCAGTCGAAACTCTAGCTCTGGGGCTAGGGAACGTTCAAGTATTACGTAACGCAAATTTTGATCATTTTGGACCTCCCCCCCCCCTGTAACGCTATTTTCCTATACCATTAACATGGGCGTAACACTCCAAAATGACCCCCCCTACATAATACTTGAACGTTCCCCTAGTATTCCAACCACTTGATTTTAAAAATTTTAAAGCTTTTTGGTCAGAATTGTATTCTCCCCGTTTGAATGGGGACTTTTTCATCAAAAACACCAAACAGGCAAAAAAAAACTGACCTACACCAAAGAGTTATGTTTAATATCTATAGATATACAACAGTGCAAAATCGGTCGGAACTCCAGACACTCTATTGTATAAATACTTGTAATAAAATGTACATATAAAAATCTTATTTTTGAAATACACACTCTATTTTTTCAGGTTCGAACTCTGGCTTTCTTCAGAAGTACTTTCTCTTTTCCAAAAACCATGTCATCATATTTAAAATGCCTTGAGCAAACAAATTTATTCTCAGAAAAAGTATACCTACGTAGATTTGGGTATTTTAAAAATATCAAGCCATTGCTCCAACAATGCTTTATCTTTTGGAAACCTGTAAAATAGAAAACCCTGGCTATAAATTAAATCTCACTAAATTTGTGGTTTTATATACATATAAATGCAAAATGTACAAGTCAATATAATCCCAACTTACTTAAAAAATGAAACTTTCTCCAGATTTATTCTTTTTACACTGCGGCAGCCAATGACACAGCATGACATAATTAGAAAAGTTTTTCTTGTATACTAATCACTCACTAAAAAACTATACACTACTATACTACACTACTATATATACACTACGGAAATTAATAAAAATAAAAAAACTACCATCTAAAAGTCTCAAAAATGCTCAAACATATAATAAATTATTCACAGATAAAGATATCATTTCAACCGCAAGTATTACCAGGAAAAACTAGTACGATAACAGAGACTACAATTTCTGATGATAAAATTCCTTATAAAGTTACCAAATCGCACCACCTAGTGTTAAAAATTTGAACCCCCTAGAATAAAGAATGCGTTTAATGGCTGCCAACGTAGTGTCACTACTTATTTGTATTGGAATCCTGTTCCCCCACTCCTCAAGTTCATTGGAATTAATTCGCCTGCATTTTTGTCGGCAAATTACTTGACCTTCAGAGTTTTCACAGTTTTTTAAATATTAAAGTTGAATGTTTTGTTAATATTAATAATATGTTGTTGCTAAAATGGATCTTTTACAAGTTTTAACGCAAAACGATTTGGAAGAGGCTGAAGAAATGTTTTTACAGGAAATACAATATTTTTTTTCCAGTACATCAACTCCCCTTTAACAATTTTTAAAAAACTATAGGTTAGGAATAAATAAATAATCTATAAAAACCTATGCCAAAAAACAATATTTTATTCAAAAATATATGAACCTAACCTCACTTTTTTTTAATTTTAAATTAAGTATTTATACATATAATATATGAAAAGCTTCATTGGTTACGGTGCGCATAAGGTCCACAAAAATTAACAATATTTTTGCACTGATTTAGGGTTTTATTACTAAAACTGACTATTTTGAATATAATTAGGTGCGGAAAATCCAGTTTTTTTGGTTAAAATGTTTATAAGCAATAATTGTTAAAATACTCACGAATTTCTATGATAGTCACAGAACACCCACCAGAAGCCCAAGCCCCATGTTAAAGTTAGGCAACACATAATACCACGAATGGTATGTGTCGCCGCCCTATGAATGATATGCGAAAACTAAAAATCAGCTGGCACATAATGGCGGCTTATTCAAATTAAAAATAATATTTTTATTTTTTTTGGACCATTACTTTGATTTAGGCATTCGACAAAATTGCCGAACGCCTAAATCAATATAATGGTTGTGTGGGTAATAAAAAAAACAAGAAATTAATAAGGTATTTTTTTTTTAACAAAATTGTAATATAACTATAATACAAACTCTATGTGAATACCTAAAAAAATATATATAAGTATAAAGAAAAATAGTTTATCAAACAGGTGCGTAGATATGGGGGGGTTAGAGGGGGTATTTACCCCCCAAGAGTCTTTGTTATATATTTTTTTGTTATTTTAAATAAAAAATTGAAAAATTAAAATAATGGGTGTTTTTTGCTTGGGTCGCCAAATTTTGTAGAAACGCCCAGGGACAAAGCCTTTTTTTTTCGGAGGTCGAGGGGTTTTGTTTTTGTTTTGGTAGGGCGCCAACTTTTGTAGAAACGCTTTTTTTTTAGAGGGTGTTTTTGTTTTGTTTTGGTAGGGGCGCTAAGGGAACGTTCAAGTATTACGTAACGCTCCTATGGGAGGTGGGGTCATTTTGAAGTGTTACGCCCATGTTAATGGTATAGGAAAATAGCGTTACGGGGGGGGTCCAAAATGATTAAAATTTGCGTTACGTAATACTTGCACGTTTCCAAAGGTGGGCGTCAAATTTTGTAGAAACGCTCAGGGACAAAGATTTTTTTTCAGAGAGTGCTTTTTTTGTTTTGGTAGGGGCGTCAAATTTTGTAGAAACGCTCAGGGACAAAGCTTTTTTCTGAGGGTGTTTTTTTTTTGTTTTGGTAGGGGCGTCAAATTTTGAATGAAAAATTTTATTTTAGAAAGGAAAAAAAATTACATTTTTAATAGCTGGGCCCCATAGGCTATAAATCTCATTAGCCTTGGGCTTCCCAGTCCGACACTGGAGGCTGACTACCCCCCCCCCCCCAAGAAAAAATCCCATCTACGCGCCTGTTATCAAATAGGTACTTAATAATTATAAACATAATGTTTACTCTAACATTTTTAGGGGCTATTCAAAATTACGTCCCCACAATTTAGACAACTTTTGACCCCGTGTCAATTTGGCTTCTACCCCCCGAAAAAATATCGCTACTAATACATTAAACACCCCCACCCTACTTTTTGTTTTGTAACTTGACCTCTGACCCCATGTTGAATAGCCCCTAAAGAAGTAGTCCTTTATAAAGAGCTAGTAAAAAATATTATGAAAATAATTCAGCTGATATCCTGGGAGAGGTCCGTAACCAAAAAAAAATCTAGGGGGGCTCAGCCCCCAGGGTTACAAAAAAGAAAAAATACCTTCATGAAAAAATGCTTTGTCCCTGACGATTTCTACCAAACTTGGCGCCCCTGTAAAACAAAATTGGCGCTCCAAAAAAATACCAGGGGATCAGCGAAAAAAAATTTTCGCCCCAAAAATTAAAAAAGCTTTGTCCCTAGCGGTTTCTGCCAAACTTGGAGCCCCTGCAAAAAAAAATGCTGCCCCAAAAATTACCTTTACGAAAAAAAAGTTTACCCCCTGACGGTATCTACCGAACTTGGCGCCCCCTGCAAAAAAATGGCGCCCCAAAAATTACCTTCAAGGAAAAAGGCTTTGTCCTTGACAGTTTGGATTTTTGGAAGTTTCTACCAAACTTGGCGCCCCTGCAAAAGAAAATTGGGGCCCCAAAAAATACCAGGTGGGCTCAAACCAAGGCCGGGAGGGCTGTCCTAGGATCCCATTAAGTTGAATTGTATCTTCCTTTATCCATCTTGTCTTATCTCCAACTTTTCCTAAAAAAAACAAGAGGTGTTTAAATAATTGGACAAGTATGACTTTGTTACTAACAAATAGTTATTATTTCAGGGTGAGAATAATTTTTTTTAAAGAAATTATGCGCATATCTAGGGGGGCTTAGCGGGGCCTAAAATAATAAAAAATATTGCTGTTGACAAAAAAAAAACAGGGATGATATAAGGAGGGGAGATTTAGCTCAGTGGTCAATGGCATCGATATAGCCTGACACTGATCTAATGATCGTGAGTTCAAACCTCACTGGCGCCGATTGCCTTTTTCAGTTAATTAATAATTGAAATTTGGCGAAGGCGTACTCCCTAGATATATTGGTTCGAAAGTCAATTAAAGCCGGTGGTTCCCTCTACTACTAGCCCACACAAGTCCTGGACTTAGGGGATGCTTAATTAAGTAGAATAGTACGAGGTTAAAAACAAACATAAAACATAAAACATAAAGGTCTGTGTGGTTAACAAAGGTCCCTAGAGACCAGGTGTTGGGGCTATGAACCCCGTACTGAACAAACAAGACTAAAAACTAAATAAAAGTGGGGCATTTTGGTATTGTATGTCAATTCTCTTATACACTTGCTAGAGGCTGGCGGGAGAAATATTTTTTATGTCAATGTTCATGTTGAAACCAAATAGGGCCTGTTTGGCATATATAGTAATGATTTTATTTAAAAATACTCGTACTAACAAAAAACAAATACTAAATTGTGACCTTCCAATAAAGAACAAATTTCATGACATAAATTAAAATTGTCAAGGGCATTCTAGTAGTAAATAATAAAACAATATTAAGCGATATTTATTAATGTATTTAAACAAATTCAGGTGTACTTACTTTTAATAGAAAAATCTATGACCCTTGTTTCTTCTAACTTTTTGGTCTTATCAGCTATCAATCCAATCAAACATTCGTTTATTCATTCCATAGTACTGTAATTAGTTAAACATAATTGTTATTTTGCTTTATATTTATAATTATTGCTAGCTTTTTTATTTTACTTACTTTTATTCACATGTTAAAGAATAGGCGCCAAAAGCAACAGTATTTATAGGTTATGTCAAACCACAGAAAAATAGTGACAGCAGCGCTTAAGTGCAGCTCTTTATGCCGCGTTTTGATAAACTGCGCATGCGCCGACCGTTTATCGATATATTATTAAAAAACATTTTTTACAAAAAAAACACCAAATAGACGCTAAAATTAACGTTAACGTGTACCAAGGTCCCCTCATTAGAAAAAAGAACACCAAAGAACAAAAAACCAAAACAAGCTCCGGCACGGAGAGCTGAAATTAGGCGCAATGTATAGTGACGGTCCAAGGTTGGCGAGTAGAAGAGGTTAGCTCAACATACGTAAACATTATTTTTTAACAGAAAAAACATTATATTATAATAAACTACATGTTTAAAGACGATAAAAATGTAATAAATAATAACAATAAAAATAAAAACATATAAATAGTTAAATTCAACGAGGGGATTGAGGGGTGCGAGCCAACCTTGTTTTTTTATATCTCGAACATCACGAATTAAACACCCAGCGCCATCTAAGAATGGTATGCGAAACTATTAATTCCTTGTTGCTAGGTCTGTAATACCAGATGATACCCCCTGATGATAGTATATGTTTGCAGTTGACCAAAAAAAGTTTATGTGCATAACGTTAGCTTTTCTTATTTCTATTCAGTATATAACTGGTTGACTGTAATTTATTACAGTCTTTACGAAAAATTCCAACAGATGGCGTATTGGGTTAAACTTATACTGCTGCGTTGTCACGTTTATTTTGAAGTTAGATATAGTTTGGCGTTGGTTTACGTTAACAATGGTTTGGTTTGGTAGTTTGCTGGTTTGGTGTTTTTTTTTAATGGGAGGCGTTGGTTTACGTTAACAATGGTTTAGTTTGGTAGTTTGCTGGTTTGTGTGTGTTTTTTTTTTAATCGGCAACGTTGGTTTACCTTAACGTTTGTTTTGTGCCTAGTTTTTTATAAAATTGGCTTTTATTTACAATAATTATAGAGCGAAGCAGAAGTATTGATTCTATTAACCCAGTCAAGTAGATGCACTAAGGGCCACTTGCATCAACTTTTGGTCTGGGATTATCTCAGCTAAACCGAGTTTAAGTTAAAAATGCTGCGTTCTGATTGGTCGGCCGTCAATTTAATCCAAGTTTAAAGTTAAACCTTCATTGGTGCAAGTGGCCCTAACTGCAGTAACGTACTACGTATATATTTGACTGGAACTCTACAAAAAGCGGTGGAGGTGGTAAAATTAATACCTCAACTTCGCACTATAACAATAATACATTGAAATGTGGAAAATTTGCCCAATCTGGCAACATCGCACCTCATTACGTACTTTTTAAGGTTAATTCATAAAGAAGGAAAGAGAACCATTAGTCCAGCCTGCGCAAGATTATTTTGTGACAGAACGGGGCAGCGAAATGACGTAGGGCAACATATCTGACCTTGCGCAGTACGCATCTCTATCAGCTGTGAAATGCTGGCGGTCGTAAAACAATTCATCACCCCAGTATTCATTTGTCTTATCTCCAAAAATCCCCTAGTAAAAATCTTAAAAAGTCAAAAAATAGAGATATGGCAAACCAATACTGGTGACGAATTATTAGTAGTTTGTTTATACTGTCAGTACTGTCAGATGGTCGTTTGTTACTGTTCATTTTTCGACTTCTACTGTTTTTTAATTGTTTTTTTTTTTGCTGCATTTGTTTATAACTTTAAACCTAACCTGTATTGTTGCTTTATGAAGAGCAAAGGGTCAATCCCTGGTGTACTCAAAGTAGGTGTACAAAATCCCGAAAAATTCTTATAAAATCATTTTAAAAAACTATTTCGATGTTTCTTCGTAGATATTTATTTTTTTTGTTGATTTTTTTACAATTTTTATTTGACACTCAAAACTAAGGTTAAAAATACTCGTCAAAAACAACAATAGTAGTGCGCATGTGCAAGTTTGTCCCAGATGCGCTAGGCACATTTATCACAGTATTCCGCAACGGCTTTGGAGGTCTTTCCTTGTCTATGGGTTAATTTCGTTTGATTTTTGCACTTTTAAAAAATTAATTTCTGGTTGATTTACGAATATTCCGCAATTTTTTTTTTCACGAAAATACTTGTAAAAGTGAGTACTTTTAGCTAATTAAAAAAAAAGTCCTACTAGTGTGGACCTTATGCGCACCGGCCCCGACCCACGTAAAGTCCAAACAAAACACTAGAAAAACACGCTCCCTAAACTCGTCGCTGATTAGTCAAACAACTTAAGTTGCCAATTGGCAACGCCGCTTGGCAATACCTTGCTCACTCCTTTTCGTTCAAGAATAGCACCTCACCGCTGTTAAACTAGGGAGTAGAAACAAATCGGGGAGCGCTCCCCGGGGAACGTTCTACTCATCGGTTATCAAGAATAGGTCCCCAGGTCATGTTTAAAGTTATAAACAAATGCAGCAAAAAAACAATTAAAACACAGGAGAAGTCGAAAAATGAACAGAAACAAACGACGATCTGACAGTACTGACAGTATAAACAAACTACTAATAATTCGTCACCCCAGTATTGGTTTGCCATATCTCTATTTTTTGGACATTTTAAGATTTTTACCGGGGGATTTTTGGAGATAAGACAAATGAATACTGGGGTGGCGAATTGTTTTACGACCGACAGCATTTCACAGCTGGGTATCTATTCTTGGGCTCGAGAGAACGTGAACAATTTTCGTAGGAAGGGAACTGATCACATCATATCAAAGTTCCCCAAAGTTAAAAAATGCTATTCTTGAAGAGCAGGGAGCGTGATGGGATCTCTGCAGCCGGCTGCAGCTTTGCCAAGTATTTTATCGGATTTTAACCAATCAGATTATGCGACACGAGTTTGCGTGTACAAGCAGCTTGTGACAAGCTGTCATTAATTTCCTTTTTTTATAAACAAGTGCTGAGGTTTAAATATTTTTTTAATTAATATAGAGATGTATAATATATTCAGGCCTATTCACATGTACCATTGAAATCTATTCAATATTGACAAAAATTACAATACCATGCAATTTTAATACAGTGACGTAAATGACCTTGCAATTTTCGTCAATATTGCCACACATTTCAATCTCAATGGTACATGTGAATAGGCCTGATTATTAGTAAGAAATGACTGAAAATAAAACCAGAAAATGATCTGCGCCAACTAGCAGTCAGCAAAAAAAAAATCCTTCTAAATTTTATTCAAGACAACCCGCTTGTGAATAGTGGACTCTTTAGTCCTGTTTTCACGAAACAGGACGCAAGAAAGGCGTGGCAATATATACTGCCACTTTAAACAGTGTCCCCAAAAGGGCAACAGCCCCCACAAAAATCAAAATCATCCATCGTTATATTATTATTATCATAATATGTATAATAATTTATAAATATAAAAAATCTTTTATTAATTACGATTAACTAGTATAAAACAAAACTGTATTCAAATTAACAACACAAAACCAAAGCAAAAATAGGGTTATGTTCGAATGCGCGCGACTAACTTATATGTCAAAATTTCCGTGAACGACCGCTTCTCACGGTCCCTAGTAGTAGAAGTAAAGTTCCTCAATTTTCGTGCGAAGTGAAGTTCAAGAATAAGTAGTTTTGCGTTTCGAGAGAAAGAATATGCAACCCACACTACCTTTCTCCCGGGAATGCGTTCTCTCGAGTCCGAGAATACATACCCTGATAGAGATGCTTACTGCGCAAGGTCAAATATATTGCGATACGTCATTTCGCTGCCCCGTTTTGTTACAAAATAATCTTGCGCAGGCTGGACTAATGGTTCTCTTTCCTTCTCTATGAACTCACCGAAATGAGAATAGACCCCAGGCACGGTTCACCTGGGAGATTTTAAATAAAAATTTCGTGGACCCCTACATTTTTTGGACTAAAACATACCTAATGACATAAGAAATCAATTTCCATTTGAAAGAAAATCGTAAAAGATACACTTTTTTAGAAAGATAAAAAAACGTTTTTTTTGAGTAATAGGGTGTGTCAAAAAATTTCGATTTTCGAAATCGAAAACGCTCTCTAGCTCAAAAGTTACTCCTTAGTAAAAAACGGTGGCCACTCAAAAATGAGCCAAATCAATTAATGTTTAGAGGCAGCTCAAAGCACTCAAACTTTGAAAAATATCGGTACCTGTTTTTCGGATAAAAAGTGATTGTATATAAAATTAAGGAAATTTTGGAGGGTTTCTTTGATAATATTTAGAAACAATACTAATTGTGAGAAACTAAAAAAATTATATCCCCCCCTCCCCTTAAGTTAGAATATAAAAAAACGCTAATTATTTGAAGATTTCGCGATTTTTTTTTAAATAGGGCATATTTAAAAGGACATAACTTCCTTAGGAATGATTTTTTGACCAAGGTGAATATAAATTTTTTCTATGTTTTTAATGTTAAATAACCACCCATTACTAAAATATTTGTTTTTGGCTTTATATTTTTTTATTATTTTTATTTTTGGTTCTTCATGCGTAAAAAGTCCAAACCTGCGATGTTAAACCACAGAAACTTTTTTGTGTATTTTTACATAAAAAAGTATATTCCAACCAGAAAAAAATAAAAAAAGTACACCGAAAAAAGTTTTAGGCAAAAAACAGAAAATCCACCCGGTTTCGAATCGAAATTATTTTTTTTTGCGGAAAAGAATTATGTATTCTGTATAGTCATGTAGGTTGACATGTATATATGCTTATATACTAATATATAATTTTGCAGATTTTTTGTTTAAAACTATTTTTTATGCACTTTTAATTGCCGATTTTTTCATGTTCTAACTTAAGGGGAGGGGGGATATAATTTTTTTAGTTCTTACATTTAGTATTGTTTCCAAATATTACCAAAGAAATCCTCCAACATTTCCTTAATTTTTATCGATATCTGTTTTTATCCGAAAAACAGGTACCGATTTTTTTTTAAGTTTGAGTGCTTTGAGCTACCTCTAGACATTAATCGATTTGGCTCATTTCTGAGTGGCCACTATTTTTTTCTAAGGGGCAACTTTTAAGCCAGAGAGCGTTTTTGATTTTGAAAATCGCGACTTTTTTGACACACCCTATAACTCAAAAAAACGTTTTTTATCTGTCTAAAAAAGTGTATCTTTTACGATTTTATTTCAAATGGGAATTGATTTCTTATGTCATCAGGGTATCTATTCTCGGGCTCGAGAGAACGTGAACAATTTTCGTAGGAAGGGAACTGATCACATCATATCAAAGTTCCCCAAAGTTAAAAAGTCCTATTCTTGAACAGTAGTGAGCGTGATGGGATCTCTGCAGCCGGCTGCAGCGTTGCCGAGTGTTTTAGCGGATTTTAACCAATCAGATTATGCGACACGAGTTTGCGTGCGCAGGATGTCATTATTTTCATTATTTGTAAACAAGTTTCTGTGGTTTGAATAATTTTTATAATTAATATCTAAAAATTAATGTGTATGAAATGAGAATAAATACAGAAAAAGGTCTGCGCCCACCAGCAGCCAACAAAAAAAAAATACTTTAAAATTTTATTCAGGACAACCCCCTTGTCAATAGTGGGCTGTTTAGCCCTGAATTCACTATAATTTTTTTGTTGGAAAGTTGGAAAGGGTCGGCCCTAGCCAACACTTCCCGTTATTCGTTCTCCATTTGATCTTCCGCATCTTGCAGATCTCCCAAAAGGGCAACAGCCCCCACAATTTCCAAATCGTCCATCGTTATATCCCAGGTAGCAAGGGATGTTATATTACAAGAAATTAACATCACTTTTGGGTGTATTTTTAAACTAAATCATAACATCATATAATATTGAAAAATAACATGTATTTAACATCACATTTGCAACGTAACACGCGAGACATGTCCAAACCTAGCGAAATGTGAATATATCGCATGTCACATATTAACGTGGCTTTCACGTGAATGTCATGTTATTTTGCTTCTCACCGACGTTCGAAGCAAAAAAATCGATATAAGATTATGTTGATAAAGTAAATTATTATAAGGAAATTGTATACACATTATACGATTTCCAATGGATAGGGGGCTCTGCCGGGCTTCTCAAGACCACGGACACGGATTAAAGGAATATATTCTCCGCTTAATCTGCAATTTCGTATTTAGAATCTATCTGTTTCAATCTGATTGTTTCAATTACTGACTGATTTTAAATCCGATTTATTTTATAGGGTTATAGCGTTTTTAATGGTTTTTATTTAGAAAAAGCTAATATCCTAAAATATTTAAATATTAAAGTACCAGTAACGGCATCCATAAGATATTAGATATAACAGGAATGTGGATTTATGATGTCACAAACACGTTATTTTCGGGATGTCATTGTGTGATGTTATTAGGGGCGGACTTAGGACATCCCCACCATGCTACATTCTTGTTAAATGAGACTACAATCTTAACATCACATGTCACATATTAACGTGACTTTCACGTGAATGTCATGTTGTTTTGCTACCTGGGATTATTATTATAATATTATACATATATATGTATAATAATGTATAATAATTTATAAATATAAAAAATCTTTTATTAATTACGATTAACTATTATAAAACAAAACGGCATTCAAATTAACAACACAAAACCAAAGCAAAAATAGGGTTATGTTCGAATGCGCGCGACTAACTTATATGTCAAAATTTCCGTGAACGACCGCTTCTCACGATCCCGAGTAGTAGAAGTAAAGTTCCTCAATTTTCGTCCGAAGTGAAGTTCAAGAATAAGTAGTTTTGCGTTTCGAGCAATGAACTTGAGGAGTGAGGGAACAGGATTCCAATACAAATAAGTAGTGACACGGAAAAAGAAAAATGGCCGTGCACGTGTAATGTCCGTTAAATTTTGTGCGAGTTTAATTAATTTGTTACATGTATGCTGTTCGTCTAAAATAAGTGAGTTGTTTTTTACAAATATTTTCGTAGACTTTTGTACGCTTTTGTAGACTTTTTAAGCATTAGTAGACTCTTATTATAGACTTTTAAATAAGCGGAGAGCCATGGGTGAGCCACCGCCCGGAGGGGGCAAGCCACCGCCCGAAGGGGGCACAGACTCATCCCTTTCAGAATTTTCACAATTTAAGAAATTATCCCCATTATTGACAGAGGATTCCAAGAATCTAATAAAAACCCTGCACCAAATATCCCCCATTGACGTGCCTTTGATAAAGGAACTAGAAAAAGAACTTAATGTAATTACCCTTTCAAAATCAGACGACAATGAACTACTGGAAGAAATCAAGCTAGTGACAAAGAAACTTTTTAACGTAAAAAACAGAAAAATCCAATATTCAGAATCAGACCAAGCTCCATTCATCATAATGGCTGAAAGTAAAAAAGGCAATGTAGGAAATATCCATCCAACTGATTTAGGCAAAATTCTATTCAAAGCTAAAGTATTAAATATTAAAAATATCTCAAAAAAAGGCATAAATAAAATAGCAGTGGAATTCAAAAATTTTACAGATGCAAATAAACTTATGTCGAACCAAGAAGTACTTAATCAGGGATTCAAAACATATATCCCACAAAGATTAGTACAGTGTAAAGCACTGATTAAAAATGTAGGCTTGAGTATAACTGATGATGACGTACAGATTTATAGTGAAAGTAAAGTTAGAATAATAGGCGCCAAGAGATTTAATAAAAAAGTGATTGACGGAAATGAAATTAAATATACACCTACCTTCACTGTGTTACTAACCTTTGCAGGACGAAAACCACCAGAAGAAATAACCCTGTTCGAGTCTCGATTGAGAGTAGAAACATATATTAGCCCTGTCTTACAATGTTTCAAGTGCCTGCGTTTTGGACACTCAAAATTCCAATGCAGAAGTAAGGTCAGATGTGACAAATGTGGAGAAAACCATTTAAGTTCAGAATGTTCAGCGAAAATCACATGTATAAACTGTGGTATGGACCACAAAGCAACAAACAAAGAGTGTATGGAATTTTCTAGACAAAAACAATAAACGAAGCCATGGCATTTCATGGATACACAGCATTCGAAGCATCACAAATATTCCCAAGGCCAAATCAAAAAAAAAAGACAGAAGCTAGAAGAACACAAGATTACCCAGCTCTTACAGAAAATATAAATATAATTCCAAGTTCAACCAAATATTCACAAATTGTTCAACGTAAGAAACGAAAACAAGATCAAAACAGCATTCAAGGATATGACAAATCAGCTCATAGTGAGATTCTTGGGCCATCGGCAGCAAGAATGAGAACAGAAAAAGAAGTACACAACAGCAGTATAGAAGAGAATGATATGGATACTTCAGGAGCAGAAATACCTTCTTATGTTCAACCTGCATCCCAATTTCAAACAAATAATATATTACAGCTTTCTGATATACTAATGTTTATTGACCAGTTTCCTCCCGTATTCAAAGACTTTTTTTTCAACTTAATAAATAAAACTAACTCTCTCATCTAACACAACCAAACCTCTCCAACAAAATCATGAATATTCTTCATTGGAACATAAGAGGATTTTTTTCTAATAAAGAAACACTTATAACCTTGATCAGGGACTATGACCTTGATATCGTATCTCTAAACGAAACCTTGTTGAAACCAAAAAAATCGATTTATATTAAAGGCTATTCCAGCGTCAGGGAAGATAGACCTGATGGATGGGGTGGACTATTGACCTTTATTAAAAACACAATCTCATATACCACACATATTATAAATACTACTTTACCCTATGGTTGGCAAACATTGGCAATTGAGCTGGAAAAAATTATAATCATCAATATGTATATCAATCGGCATGATATTTTAAATCTTAACAATCTAGAAGAGATTGTCAATCAGTTTAATAAACCTGTATTATTAATTGGAGATCTAAACACCCAGCATATGATGTGGGGCTCAGAAATTTCAAATTTAAATGGAGATAGGTTATATGAATTTCTTGATCTAAATGATATGGTCATCCTAAATGATGGCAGCCCAACAAGAATAAGAGCACCAGAAGAAAGAAAAAGTTGCCCAGATGTGGCTATTTGGCAGCACAACTGGCTACAAAGTTTACCTGGAATGTGATAAATGACGCAGGACTAAGTGATCATTTTCCCTGCCTAATACAGTCAACTAATAGAATCAACAAAGAAGATAATTTCTTACCCAATTACAATTGTAAGAAGGCAAAGTGGGCGGAGTTTAGAGAAGACTTGGAAGGAAAAAACCACCATACCATAAACAGTTATGACACACTATATAACAACATAATAGATAGTGCAAATAAATATATACCTCTAAAGAAAGAACCTATAGCCTCTAAGCCAAGACATCCATGGTGGGACAAGGAATGTTCAGAATTAATAAAAAAAAGAAAAGATGCGTTTCATACATTTAAAACAGAACAAAGTACAGAAAATTTCATAGAGCTCAAGAGAATCCTAGCACAAACAAGAAGATCTTTAAGAGAAAAAAAGAAAAGTGGTTTCCAGCAATTCTGCGAAAAACTATCAAGGGATACCCCCATATCTACAGTTTGGTCTACGATAAGATCATTCAGTAAAAGTATCAATGCTTCAAATAGCCACAAACCTCTAAATCCAAACCTTGGAGAAGAATTGTTAGATAAATTAACCATTCCCATCATAGAGCCTCATGAGGTGACAATTCCAGAATCAGCATTCAATACTATAAATAGTTCTACCTTCACAATGGACGAATTTAAAATGGCATTGGAGAGTAAAAACAAAGATACAGCACCAGGCTTAGATAAAATAACGTACTCTATAATGAAAAACTTACCGGATTCAACATTAGAAGCTCTATTAAAAATCTATAACGAACTATTAACGAATAGAAGTACGATACCAAGTGATTGGAAATCTCAATTAATTTTACCCTTACCTAAACCCAAGAAAGATATTGAAAAACTATCGGGATGGAGACCTATCGCGTTAGGCTCATGCGTTTCAAAAATCCTCGAAATAATGATTAAAAACAGAATAGATTGGTATATGGAAAAAAACAAAATTATTTTTGAAGGTCAGACCGGATTCAGAAGAGGCAGAGGAACCTTGGATAACACAACATTTTTATATTCACAAATAGGTAGTGCCATGGCAAACAAAGAAAAAACTGTAGTCATATTGCTGGACATCAATTCAGCTTATGATAATGTTCGCATGGATAAGCTTTTTGATCAACTACACAAATATAAGATCCCTTATGATTTAAGCAACCTAATACTCAAACTATTCATGGAAAGAAAAATCTACGTGAGAGATCCAAAAACGGGAAAAATCATAGGACCTGGGTTAGCATTTAAGGGTTTGCCTCAGGGCTCTCCCTTAAGTCCTATTATGTTTAATATATATTGCAATGAATTAAAAAAATTGTTGGAAGATGGAGTTTACTTAATACAATTTGCAGATGACATAGTCATTTTTTGTAGCGGTCTAAACGAAGAAGAAATTATTCAAAAAATTAATAGAACTATAGAGAAAATTATTATATGGCTCACTGAATACGGGTTGAAATTATCAACAGAGAAATCACAAGCTATAGCATTTTATAGAGGAAAAACATTCAACAAAAACATCAAGATTAAAATTGACGCAAAGGAAATACCGTGGAAAATAGAAGTAAATTACCTGGGAATTATTTTAGATGAAAAACTTAAATTTAAAACGATGATAGAGAAAATGTGTTGTGCAGCTGATAGAGGTATCAATGTTATGAGGGCTATAAGTAGAACATGGTGGGGATCAGATTCTCAGACCCTACTGATGTTCTATAGGGCATATGTTAGGTCACAGTTAGACTATGGCAGTTTCTTTCTCAGTAAAGGAATATTAAATTTAAGAAAATTGGACGTAATACAATTCAAGGCCTTAAGAACCGCTCTAGGTTTAATGAAAACCACTCCAACGAATATTATTTTGTCAGAAAGTGCAGAAATGCCCCTACACCTAAGACGGGTTGAGTTGGCTGCAAGATTTCTCATCAAACATTTTTCAATAAAAAACAGCATGATTAGCAGGTCAGTCATACAGCTCTTTGAAAGTTACTGCACTAATAATTACTGGAATAGTCATAACTCACCACTTATGGAAGCATTTGACGAGATATCGGAAATAATTCACATGATTGATGGCAAGGATAATTATCCATGTTTTAGGACCAATTTTGAGCTCCAAGTATATTCCTTGGATTTTCGACAATTTGAACTGAAAAAAGAAAATGATAACAAAATAGAATTTAATAGAATAATAGCTGAAAATTTTGAAAATTATAGTATATTTTATACGGATGGGTCAATCAACAAAAATATCGATAAAAATGAAGTAGGCATGGGAGTATACTCAAACACAGAAAACATTAACTATTCTTCAAAACTACCAGATTTTTTCAATATCTGTTTGGCAGAGACTTACGCCATACTGTTTGCCCTAAACAAAATAGAGCTTTTGGACATAAATCAAGCCATTATATTTTCGGACAGCAAAAGTGCATTACAAAAAATATGTAGAAGAGGAATCATGACCAAAAACGACGGAATTACTCTGCAAACAAGAAGTAAATTAGTTCAACTACGAAACCAAGGAAAGGATATACAGTTAGGGTGGATACCCAGTCATACACACATACATGGCAACGACAGAGCCGATTTTTTAGCCAAGATAGGGACTACGCTAGGTCATCCAGAAAATTTAAAAATAAATTATATGGACGCATTACCTATTATAAAATACAAAATATGGGAAAAATGGAAAGTGAAGTTTACAGAAATCTCACAGACAAAGGGAGTACAATACTCCATTACAGTTGGAAGTCCACTTAAAAATCCATGGTTTAAGAAATTTACCAAATTAAAAAGGGTGCATCAATCAACCATAAGCAGGATGAGGTCTGGACATGCGTTAACACCAACGCACTTATTCCGTATAAATAAAAAAGAAAATGCAAACTGTCAATGTGGGGAAAGAGGGGATCTTCAACATATTCTATTTAATTGTGAATTAAATCACAACAACATCATGAGATTACATAATCATCTTCAGATAGAAAATCGTCCATTTTCATTGCATGAAATCATTTTTACCAAATTAACAGAAAGGGTATCAATACAAATAATCGATTTTTTGCAAGTATCAAATATTAGGCTTTAACCCAGGCTCATTTAAATATAGTGGCTTTATTAGAAATGTACAAACATAAAAAGTGTTAAAAATAAAATCAGACTGCTTTGCTATAATGGTGTTGTGGCTTTAGTAATTTAGACATGCTTTTCATTAGTGTTTAAAAAAAAAAAAGTGCTTTTGGATGGAAAAAAAAGACATAGTGCTATGTAGTTGCTTTCATTTGTTGAGTGTGGACAATAAACAGTATCAAATCATCACTGACCAATAAAATGTTGTAGACTGGGTGCACAGGCAGAGTACAAACTCGACGGACCTTGCACAACAGCACAACTTACAGGAAATGGTCGGATAGCCCTGCAGCTAAGACCAACAACCACAGAAGAAGGAAGGAAGTAGTGACACTACGTTGACAGCCATTAAACGCATTCTTTATTCTAGGGGGTTCAAATTTTTCACACTAGGTGGTGCGATTTGGTAACTTTATAAGGAATTTTATCATCAGAAATTGTAGTCTCTGTTATCGTACTAGTTTTTCCTGGTAATACTTGCGGTTGAAATGTTGATATCTTTATCTGTGAATAATTTATTATATGTTTGAGCATTTTTGAGACTTTTAAATGGTAGTTTTTTTATTTTTATTAATTGAAATCAAACAGAATTTTAACGGAAAAGAAATGTTCTTAGCCATATGGTTTCTTGACTTGCATCTGATGCTGCAATATATTGTATATATTGTTGGAATAATGACCTTGTTCAGGTTTTATATTGTTTAAAATATGATTACTACCTTTTTGATTATTGAAGTTGTCAGTTTGTTTTAAAATAAAGAGTAGAAGTTCACCTTATAAATTAAAACCTTTTTTTATTATTTAAGTTTCAATAGGTTATGGGCCCAGCACCTTGTAGGAATTAATTTGGATAAATATTGGATGAATTAAAGTGTTATACTTAAAATTTGGACAAAAATTGATAAATTTTTTCAAAAACTGCCTGTTAAAAGTCAAAAAAAAAAAAAAATTCTGACAAGTTAAAATTCAGCACTATAATGGACAAATTTCCATGTTTTGAAAAACTACATGGTAAATCAAATTTCTATTCATGGAGAACAATGGTTCTGGCTTATATGGACATTAATAACCTTTCAAAATTACTTACAAAGGAAGAAAAAGATCCTGCAAGCTCACCTGTTCCAGAAGACTCCGATGCTGTTTTAAGGGCGGAATATTTAAAAAATTGCGAAAACTATAGATATAGACTTGCATTAGCAAAAGCATTTATTTTATTTAATGTTGATTCAGATATTGTAACACAAATAACATGTTACTCTGAAGTAACTCAAATGTGGCAAGCAATCAACAATCTATTTGATAAAAAAAGTGAGTACACTTTACATGCTTTAGTAAAATCGTTGGTTGGAATAAAATGTGAATCCAAGTATACTATCCCTGAACACATATCTAAATATAATGAACTATGGTCGAGATTGGCTGAAAGAACTACTTCCAAAGAAGATGATGCAGATTCGCTTGAAGCCGCTTTTAGACCTTTAGCAATGTCCATGAAAGCGAAAGCCTCATTATTTTTAACCACGCTGCCAGATGAATTAGATAACATAGTGGATAATTTAAAAACAAAACAACATTTAACTTATGATGATGTATGTTTAAGATTATTGGAACTTTCCATTACAAATTCAACAATCGAAGATGAAAAAGCATATTTTGTTAAAAAACAGAAATACAAAAAAACTTTGGAGTGTACCTACTGCAAAGAGAACAAAAAATGGTACAAGGGACACACCGTAGATTTTTGCAGAAACAAACAAAATCAAAAACAAGAAACTGCAAATATAGTGTGTGCTTCCGATTCGGAAGACGAAAATTTTGCCTATACGGCTACAAAAAATGACTATAAGAGCTCAAAATGGATTTTTGATACGGGAGCTACGTCTCATATGACGGGAAATAAAAATTGCCTCCAAAATCTTAGAGAATTTCATAGCTACATACGTCTTGGAAATAATCAAAAAATTGCTGTTACGTACATTGGTGATGTTAAATTAAAAGCTTTAAAACCAAATGGAGACACGTTAAATTTGACCTTGTACGATGTACTATACTCACCTGATTTAAAATGTTCTTTGATCTCATGGGAAAAAGTAAAATCCAGGGGAGTAACAATGAAAGGTAACAAAAAAGAAATTACTTTATGGCATAATCAAAAAATAGTTGGTTGGATAATAACCGAAAATAAAGAACAAATTTTTCAAGAAATAAGCCAAGAAGTATGTAATATAAGTGTTGCTACATGGCATCGAAGATTAGGACATGCTCCTATAAGTTCATTTAAAGACATTCAGAATGTAGTGGCTGATCCTCATGTTTTACCTGATAAAATTTCTAATAATATAGAGTGTGAAGCTTGCGAAAAATCAAAAATTACAAGAAAGATTTCAAGAGATATTGGAAACTCATGTACGGAAATTTTGGAAAAGGTACATTCAGATGTGGTCGGTCCGTTTTCTACAAGAAGTTTAGGAGGAAAGTATTATTTTGTATCTTTCATTGATGAATATTCACGTTATACGGAAGTAGCATTTTTAACACACAAAAGTGAAGTGGAAAAAGTTACAAAGGAATATATTAAAAGAATTCAACGTCAAACTGGTAAATTGGTTAAAATTTTTAAAAGCGACAATGGCGGAGAATATAAATCAAAATCATTAGATGATTTTATGAAACAAAATGGTATTAAAACTGAATATTCTATACCCAGAGTGCATGAAACCAATGGACTGGCTGAAAGATTAAATCGTACTATAGTGACAATGTCCAGAACAAGTTTAATTGATGCAGATTTGACACTTTCTCTTTGGGCAGAAGCTGTTGCTTATGCTGTTTATACAAAAAACCGATTGCCCCATTCTTACCACAAGAAAACACCATTTGAAATGTTTTATGGAAAGAAGCCATCTATAAGCCATTTAAAACCTTTTGGTCAACAAGCACTAATACACATTTCAAAAGAAGAGCAAAAACCTGGTAGCAAGTTGCTTTCTAGAGCTAAAGAGGTTAAAATGGTTGGTTATTCTGAGAAAGTTGGTTGGTATCGTTTTTGGAATGGACAAAACAAAGTTAGTATATCCAGAGATTATAAATTTTTATCTGAAGAGGAAGGTATAACAATTTTAAAACCAATGAATACGGACATAAAAAAAAATATCAATAAAACCAATAAAGGTAAAATTAATTTTATACAGTCAATCATGCCCAATGAAGAAATTAAAATAAATGTGGATGATGCTGTAGATGATCATACAGAAATACATTTTGAGAATAATAATATTGAATCATATAACACAACCGAAGAAATGGAAGAAGGATCAAGTGAAGAAATAATTGTCGAAAATAATGAAACAATTGAAACTAATTACGAAAGAAAGCTAAGAAATCGGGAAAATATCAAGAAACCAGAACGTTTTCAACATGTTGCTTGCGTGGCAAACATTGTAGAACCACAAACTTATGGAGAAATGTTAAATAGCGACGAAAAGATTTTTTGGGAAAAGGCAATGGAGGAAGAAATATGTTCACTAAAGAGGAATAATACTTGGATCTTGGAGCCTTTACCTCCAAACAAAAATCTTGTTGGCTGCAAATGGGTTTTTAAAATAAAATCCAAACCAGATGGAACCCTTGAAAGGTACAAAGCAAGATTGGTCGCAAAAGGTTATTCTCAAAAGGAAGGAATCGATTATTTAGAAACATTTTCTCCAGTGGTACGCTATGACTCTATTAGACTACTTTTTGCACTGTCTGTAGCTAAGGACATGGTTTTTCGGCAATTTGATATAAAGACCGCATTTCTCAATGGAGATCTGCATGAAGAAATATATATGGAACAACCAAAAGGCTTTGAATGTAAAGAAAACCCTTCTTTTGTTTGTAAGTTACAAAAAAGTCTTTATGGTTTAAAGCAGTCGCCAAAATGTTGGAACCAAAAATTTGTAAAATTTCTAAAAGAGCATTCTTTTAAACAATTGGAATCTGATAAATGCGTTTTTTACACGAAAGATGAAGAAGAGGTATTTTTAGCTCTATATGTTGACGATGGCTTACTAATGTGCAAATCAACATATATCCTAACAAAATTTCTGAAACAACTTGAATCATGCTTTGAAATAACCGTTGCAAGTTCAAATTATTTTGTTGGAATTGAAATCAAACAGAATTTTAACGGAAAAGAATTGTTCATAAGCCAAGAAGGTTATATTTTGCGTATTTTGGATAAATTTAATATGACTCAATGCAAGTCAAGTATAGTTCCTGCTACACCTAAAATAATATTACAAGTTAACGAAAATTTAAATGATCAGGAACGTGATGAAATGAAAAACATTCCATACAGAGAAGCTGTAGGTTGTTTGATGTTCTTAGCAGTTGTGACAAGGCCAGACATTATGTACGCAGTAAGTCAAGTGAGCAAGTTTTTAAATAACCCTAATCAAGAGCACTGGATGGCTGTTAAGAAAATATTTCGCTATCTTAAGGGTACTCAAAATTATGGAATTTTATATAGAGGGAACTTGAATGAATTTGAAACTTATTCAGATTCTGATTTTGCTGGGGATCTTGAAACTCGACAGTCTACAAGTGGATATGTAACTGTAATGAACGGTGGTCCTATAACTTGGTCTTCTAAAAGACAGAAATGTGTGGCCAGATCAACAACAGAGGCGGAATATATTGCAGCATCAGATGCAAGTCAAGAAACCATATGGCTAAGAACATTTCTTCATGAATTAAATATAACTCTTAAGAAGTCGACTTTGTATATTGATAATCAAAGTACAATTCGATTAGTCAAGAATACCGAACATCACAAGCGGACGAAGCATATTGATATAAAATATCATTACATCAGGGAGCAAGTAGAAAAAGAATATATTTGTGTTTGCTATATTCCATCAAATAACCAGTTGGCAGATTTCTTAACGAAACCGCTTCCAAAAGAGACTTTTATTAAGAATAGGATTTTATTAAATATAAAACCTAAACAAAGCGGGGAAGTGTTGGAATAATGACCTTGTTCAGGTTTTATATTGTTTAAAATATGATTACTACCTTTTTGATTATTGAAGTTGTCAGTTTGTTTTAAAATAAAGAGTAGAAGTTCACCTTATAAATTAAAACCTTTTTTTATTTAAAGTTTCAATAATACTTGCGGTTGAAATGTTGATATCTTTATCTGTGAATAATTTATTATATGTTTGAGCATTTTTGAGACTTTTAAATGGTAGTTTTTTTATTTTTATTAATTTCCGTAGTGTATATATAGTAGTGTAGTATAGTAGTGTATATATAGTTTTTTAGTGAGTGATTAGTATACAAGAAAAACTTTTCTAATTATGTCATGCTGTGTCATTGGCTGCCGCAGTGTAAAAAGAATAAATCTGGAGAAAGTTTCATTTTTTAAGTAAGTTGGGATTATATTGTCTTGTACATTTTGCATTTATATGTATATAAAACCACAAATTTAGTGAGATTTAATTTATAGCCAGGGTTTTCTATTTTACAGGTTTCCAAAAGATAAAGCATTGTTGGAGCAATGGCTTGATATTTTTAAAATACCCAAATCTACGTAGGTATACTTTTTCTGAGAATAAATTTGTTTGCTCAAGGCATTTTAAATATGATGACATGGTTTTTGGAAAAGAGAAAGTACTTCTGAAGAAAGCCAGAGTTCGAACCTGAAAAAATAGAGTGTGTATTTCAAAAATAAGATTTTTATATGTACATTTTATTACAAGTATTTATACAATAGAGTGTCTGGAGTTACGACCGATTTTGCACTGTTGTATATCTATAGATATTAAACATAACGTAACCTAACTCTTTGGTGTAGGTCAGTTTTTTTTTGCCTGTTTGGTGTTTTTGATGAAAAAGTCCCCATTCAAACGGGGAGAATACAATTCTGACCAAAAAGCTTTAAAATTTTTAAAATCAAGTGGTTGGAATACTAGGGGAATGTTCAAGTATTATGTAGGGGGGGTCATTTTGGAGTGTTACGCCCATGTTAATGGTATAGGAAAATAGCGTTACAGGGGGGGGGGGAGGTCCAAAATGATCAAAATTTGCGTTACGTAATACTTGAACGTTCCCTAGCCCCAGAGCTAGAGTTTCGACTGGTTGGAAGTTATGACTCAAAGCTCCCTTTATAAAATTCATTTAATTTTAGATCAGTGAATGCTACTTTATAACTAAATTATGATGAATTTAATCAAAATTGACACTGAATAAAAAAAGTAATAAAATTATTAAGACTATGTTCACTTGATCAGTTGTTACTTTGTCTAGTGTTTTGGTGGTTAGCCGTTTGGGTTTGTGGAAGTTTTCACCTCAAATCAAAAGCCCAAATCGACCAAACACCAAAACACACTAACACACCAACTAGACAAAGCAAAAACTGATCGAGTGACCCTAATTAAGACAATTTACACGCCAGTACCAAAATGTATAAGAATGAAGGTTTGAGAAAATATTATATATGACCTACCTTGTTTTTTTTTTATTTTATTAGTTATTTTTTTAATTCTGTCATTATTTTTTTAATTTTATACATTTCTGTAATTTTTTTAAATAGAAATATGTTTTTTTGAGAAATAAATGTTTATTTATACCGTTTTTAAATCCACTGACATTGTACATAACCCTAAAAACTTCATTGTCAATAAAGCACGGTGCTTTAAGCACCAGAGATAAGTTGGTCTCTGAAAGCACCAAGATGAAAATTCCCTATAAAGTTACCAAATCGCACCACCTAGTGTGAAAAATTTGAACCCCCTAGAATAAAGAATGCGGTTAATGGCTGCAATTCATATTAGCCACTTGTTCAGACGCCATTCCTGTTCCCCCACTCCTCAAGTTCATTGATAATTCACTCTTTTATCTGTCAAATATTTCATACGTGAAATTTCAAGAATAACGATAATCGGAAAAAGAGAAAAATGACGTCATATTTCTCCGGTGAACTAATTCACGTTTTTGAAGAATTGGCCCCCAGAACTGAAATAAGCGCCTAAATGCAGGAGTTTGTTTTCGTTTTTTCTTGGTTTGGACTTTTTTTTAATGAGTGGGCCTTGGTTTACGTTAACGTTGGTTTGGCGTCTGTTTGGTGTTTTTTTTTTTTTGTAAAAAAATGTGCGCATGCGCAGTTTATCAAAACGCTGCATTAAGAGCTGCACATAGGCCTCTAGTGCTGTGTCCAGTGTTGCCAAACCAATTTTGTGAAAAGTGTAAAATTCTATGGAATTGTCAAACGTTTGTTGATTTTGTCATCGGCCTGCAACAATAAAATATTGTTTTTTTTTAATAATGATTTTCATTTGTCAGAGGTACTTACATATTTACTTTAAAATTTTATCAAAATTCTAGTAAAAAAATTTGATTTAACCATGGTTTTTTTTTCAATAGATATAGTTTATTGATTTGTCTACGTCAAAAATTACGTATAGAATCCTAGAAAGAATAAAACATAAGAATTAGAAAGGAACAAGAAAACCCTCAAAATGGAGGCAGCACCAAGGCTTCCTATGTTAAGCTTTGAATTGAAGGTTTCGGAAAGTACATCCTTTTCCAGTGCCATTAAGCAGGTCAGTTATAATAGCTCTCATAATAGATATTATCTTTTATGCTATAGTTTACTTAACGTGAAGTTATTAGCTTGCAATTGTTTTATACATTTAGGGCCATTATACATTATATTGTATATACCTGAAAGTAAAGTCTGTTAATGTTACTGGCAGGATAAATGCTGAATACTGCTTTGTCATTGGTGGTTGCTATGTGACCAAGGTTCTCTACTAAACAGAACTTTACTTGAAGGTGAATATAATAGCCCCTACTGCTAATATCGGTCCAGAATGTAAAAATCTTACAGTAAGATTTCTTTACCTACTAGACTTCTGACACTTATTGGTGAGACTAATAGGAGTTAGAGTGCTCCTATTTGTCCTTAAATCATTAAAAATCTTTAAATTGGAAAACTGGTCCTTGAAAAAGGCAATTTGTCCTTAAAATCCTTAAAAATCCTTAAATCTCACCCTTGGTCTTAGTCTTTCTTTCTTTTTTTGTATTCTAGTCAGTGTTCCCAACCTTTTTCCCCTCCAATTTTAATGAAAATTACCGTTTTTCCCGTTTTTGATGACTGAAATTCCCTGCGTTTTCCCCGTTTTCGAGATTTGGGTTAATATTTTAAATAAAACAAAAAAATATTAAAATTATTATATTACAAACATAAATAAGGAAAGCAATATGTCAGTCAAAAAAAAGTTATTTTAATAAAATAGTCTTACATGTAGTCTCACTGCAGTAAATGTAGATAAACTTTATTTAAAACTATAAATATTTTTAGATTTATACATTTTTAAATGTTTTTCAGTTATTCCGTAATTTATGCACGATATTTTTTTAGAATACAATGCACTCCTTATTGTGCAAATTGCGTTTAAAGAATACTGTGCGAAACGGTTTCTTTTTTTAGATTTAACATCAGTCACTATCGAAAAAATCCGCTCAGCCTCCGCATTGGAATGGGGTAAAATTATGCATGCCAGAGCAAGCTTACTCAAATTAGGAAATTCGTATTCACCGGATTCATTTTTTAAATTTTTTATATAAAGCCACATTTTATCTAATTTCATTTCACTTAAAGTTTTTCTTTCATCTTCCGAGAACGAAAATGGAAGACTTCTCCATTCTATATCCAGATTGTTTAAATTTAAATCTAAATGTTTGAATTCTAGAAAAATTTTAGATAGCTCTGGAATTTCTTGCCGACCTTTTATTGTCAGAGCAATTGAAGGGTCTAGGAAGGACATATGCTTTAAATATTTGTTGGCGAAGAGACGACTCTGTATCTCTTCGCAAGCAGTCATATAAAAAGACATGCAGTTTTTTCTAAAGTCTTCTTTATTATTTGTTGACATGGATGATTTATTTAAAAACTCTTCTGCCTCTACACCAATATATATTTTATTCAGATTTAATAAATTCTCTGGATGACGTACGTTTATCTTTGAGATATCATCTATACATTCTTTTTTTAAAAAGTTATTACCGATAAGTTTTAATAAATTTAAAGATTTTTCGTGTATTTTATGAATAAGCACTTCATTGCTTTGGAACAAGGCATTAAATTTATTAAAAATATGTAGAGCATATTTCAAAAATAAAAATGTAGTTTTAATAAAGGGACTCTCTAAAAGTTCAAGAATATTTTCTGGTGTCTTTTGTTTATCTTCATAAACAGCCAACCTGCAAAAAGTTAATTTTAAATTAACCTAAATTTAATAATTTCTAATTTTATATTAACCTAAAATATTGTATCAAAACATCCCAATTCTCCACCAATCTGCATACACACTGGTGCATGGAAAGCCACCTTGTTGTTGATAATTTAAGTATTTTATGTTTGTCTAATTCAAAATATTCTTGCATTTCCACCAGCGTAGCCTGCCTTTTTGAACTTCCTATAACATAAAGTAGTTTTAAACTATAGGTGCGCTCGACTATAGGTGCTTATCCAGAAAGGTATTTTCTCAAGTAAAAGATAAATTTGTTGGACCTATTAAGGGCCACTTGCACCAACAGTGGTTTAACTTTAAACTTAGATTAAATTTACAGTCGTCCACTCAGAACGCAGCATTTTTAACTTAAACTCAGTTTAGTTGAGATAATCTCAGTTTAAGAGTTGGTGTAAGTGACCCTCTGAATATTTAAACCAATTCACTTCCCAAACTATTTATTAAAGCTTAATACCTGAAGTATATGAATATATTGCTCGGATTAAATTTTCAGCAGAACGAGGCAAACTCTCACATGCTTTACTGGCTACAAGCGCTGCCGAGTGGCATATACATTTCATTAGTACTATGTGTGGGACATCCTCTCTAATGTGCGTAAAAAAACTGTTTTCAGATCCTGTCATTACGTTGCATCCATCACAGGCTAGTCCAGTTATATTTTGTAATGGAATATTATATTTATTGATACATTCTTTGAATTGCTTGTAAATATTTTTAGCTGTGCCATCTTTTGAATCCATTTTCAATAGCTCTAATAATCTCGTTTGGATACCAATATTGGGGTCAATATATTTTAATAAAATGCACATTGACTGGTCATCAGATATATCGGTCGATTCATCAACTAATATTGAAAATGGATTTTTTTGGACAACATCTACCACTTCATCGACCTCAATTGGAGATACAATATTTCTTAAAATTTCTGTACATTTTGTCCGTTTTAAAGACATTTCAGAAACTATTTTCGAATCTGTTATAATTTCCTTTAGTAGGTCTATAAGGTGATCTGATACAGACAAAGCTACGTTATGTTCTGCGAAAAATACTGCTAATTTAATTTCTGCAGCGTTTTTTTTATTTTGAAAATCCAGTTCTACTCTATCTTCTAGAAAATTGCTTACAGATGGTATGCTTTTAATATTTTTGATATTAATTTTGTGCTTATTTCCAATTGCATGCTTTTCCAGTTCGCTTTTTCCGCAGCTTATTAGTTTATTGCAAGCAGTACATCTAAAACAATAAAAAAAACCGTGAAAATATGTAATGCTACGCAATGCATTCCATTCGCAATAACTGCATTGTCCCAAATACTTGAAAAAAAAAGTTCCCCTCAGAAAACTTAATTTTTTCTAAGAATTTCAAGTCGATCGGATTATTCGTTCTTGAGTGTCTACAAAAATCGTATTTTTTTTCGATTATTCCGTTATTATTAACGTTTAAAAAGTTGTATTGTTTTCTTCTAATAAAAATCCAAATTAACGGCTGTTTTTTTCTACAAGAAGGTATATTTTTCGAAACTTAAGTACTTTTTGATATATCTAGCTGTCATAAAAAAACTAAACTAATTTATTTTTCGTAGGCCTACAGTTACTGTAAATATGTATGTATGTATGTATGTATGAAGGCCTACAGTAAATACTACTTACCTGGCTTTTAAAGGGTCGTCCGTTTTTTGTAGCCACCCTTTAAATGCTGGTTCATTTAACCAACTATTTTTAAACACTTTTATGTTGTGCTTTCTCTTTTTGGACTTAGCAGAAGTGACTTCACTACTGCTACTGTCTGAATCTCCCATTTTACTACCTCCAAAGAACCACTTTTACCACGCAAAAATTGTTTGATGTTACCTTTGAAACGCAGATCAAAAATAAGTAGATGACTGTCTCTGTATTTCCCCTAATTCTCAGGTTTAAAAATCTGGCGCTTAAATCTAGAAAAAAACCCATGGAGGAAGATGGAGATGCCATTTGTATACGTATACGATCATGTCTTGTTGATTACTTACCTATGAAACGTAATATCTACGTTTTCCTTATTTCTTTTTAATTGATAAGTTCTGTACCCACGTATGGCACAGGATGCCCTTTTTTAACATATATTTAAATGAAAAAAAAAAAAAAAAACGTTTAAATACATTATAAACACTAAAAACTGCCATTTTAAACTCACTTTTAAAAATTCTAGCATGAGAGAAGGAGAAGTGGTGCCGTCGAGGGTCACATGACAGTGGCTCCTTCATCCTCCTTGCAAAAACCCTACCATGCGGTAAAATTTAAAACACTATTGTAATCAGTGTTGCATACTAATAGGTATGCATAAATTTTAGAAACGCTTTCTAGTTACCAGCCAAATTCACGGGATTTTTAAAATAGTATTCAAATTTTTAACAAAAATTCCCGTAATTATCAGTTTTTTCATTTTTCTTCCCTTTTTCCCTTTTGGCAAAAAAAATACCGTTTTACGGGAAATTTCCCTGCAGTTGGGAACACTGATTCTAGTGATTACTGATTTTCATTTTTTTATTAAACAGAGTTTCCACTAGTCAGGGAATTCAGGGAAGTAATGGAAATGGAAATTGAAACCTAAAAGTCAAAGAATTTTGGCATTTTTTCAAAAAATTCAGGGAAAATAGCAAATTTTTATAAAAAGTCAGGGAAATTTTTTAAATTATTGAAAATTTTATTTCATAAATCTTAGGCTATGTTTAATAGTTTGCAAAAAAAAATCGCCTGCAGCGCTATATTTGGTACATTTTTAATAAATTCAGAATGAACTTTTCTTTTGCAATGTCACGTCTTACTATTTTTGCATTGAATTAAAAATTTTTGCTTAGGTTATCAGATTGCCTGTATTTAAATATAATGTTTAGTTAACTCAGGCCCAAAATAAACAGGCCACTTAAAAAATTGGTGTTGTTCAAACTTAAATATCTCTGAAACTAATAAATGGATTTGTATGATTCTTTTTTTATTTTAAAGCCACAAACTTCAAGTTTTTTTTACTTTACATAGGTAAGTCCAAACGCCATGATTATCAGTCCAGTATGGAAAAATTCATGATCATGTTTTTTACCATATCTTTGGAAGCGTCTCAATGTCTGATTGAGAACTTTTTTTTTGTATGGGTAAATTTTATTTAATTGCCACACTTCTTGCTATTTGCAATTACTTATTAATTATTTTAAAACACTGTAATATCTTTTCTGATTGTGGAGAGATATCACTTTTATTAAAAAATGTGCATTTTTGTGAATATTATTGTTGGTACTGGATCCGCTTGTTATGATGTTTAAAGCCAAATTCAAAATCTTAATATTGTGAGGTACTTATTATTCTGTTCACAGCGCGGAGCGCTAGGTTAGTATTATATGGTAGTTTCAAATTTTCCAAAATCGCCAAAAAACGTCCTAGACAAAAAAGTTTTGGATACAAATGTGTTTCATTAAAAAACAAGAAACTTTGAAAATGTCCGTCTGTCTGTCTGTCTGTCTGTCTGTCCGTAAACTTAAAAAAAAATTAAAAAAAACTATCATTTAAAGAAAAATAAAAAAAAATTCAAAAAAACTTGAAACAAAAATTCAAAAATTTTTTTTTTGTTTTCTTTTTATACGGGCCACTTAAAAAATTGGTGATGTTCAAACTTAAATATCTCTAACAAATAGATTTGTATCATTCTTTTTTTTATTTTAAAGCCACAAACTTCAAGTTTCTTTTACTGCAGGCCTCCCAATTGTCATAAAATCATAAAATGACCCAATTTGTCCTAAAATCGTTGTAAAATAAAATTACTGTCATAAAAGTCATAAAATTTCATAAAAATACTCATACTTTATACTTTAGAGCGACCTGGGAGAGAAGATTTTTTCTCTGAAGGTTAGTTTGGTTTGTATGTAGAAGGTAGAAAGACCCCTTAAACAAAATGAGTTGTAACGTAAATTTCCGTAAATTAATTTGTTTCTTTTTTTTTGAAAATAAATTTTTTAGTTATCTATTAAGTATAAAATTTTATTATCTAACAAGAAAATAAAAAATACGTGCAAGGACCGGCCTATCGCCCATCTCGTAAAAATTGGCATATAGGGGCTTCCGAGGTCGCTGAAACCGTTTCTGGTCCAAAACCACCACCCTCGGGGTGGTCTGTCCGGTAATTCTTGTGGGCACGATAAATCAAAAATGCTTTGAGGTAAATTTGGTATATTCCTTCCAGAAGTTCTCGGTTGGAATTCTTTTTGGTAAAAATCGGGATGCAAATGGGCAAATAACCTATTTTTAAAAGGGTTATATCTAAAGAAAGGGATTTTAGAGGCGGGCCGAATTTAGAAGGAAGCTTCTCCGGGAGGGAGGGTTCGAGGAGTTCCGACGTCGACAGTTTATTTTAGTTTATACTTAGTTTGAGCAAATATGCGGGTCCTTTCTAAGTGGACCTTCAAATTCGTAAAAATTTTCGCCTTGGCACTAGGGCTTTTAACGAGGCTTTTAATTTTTTTTTACAGTATTAAATTAACGTCAATTAACAAAATTTGTAAAAATTTCGCCTGCGGCGCTAACTTAGTTGATGGAGGGCTGACGACCATTTTTTTTGTCGTCACTTTTCAAGTTTGTAAAACTTAACGTTAAATAAAAAAAATCGCCTGAGGTGCTAGAGCTTTCTTGCATTTTTATTAAACTTTGATTTGCAACACTGTTCTAAAAATAAAATACTAAGTTTCCCCGGGGCTTCGGCTGGCTCGGTCCGGCCTTGGCTAGGGATAGAGTGCTGTAGAATAAGGATTTAAAATGAAAGATTTCCGCTTTTTTGTCCAAATATTTTGTTATAAAATTTGTCATAAAATGACTAAAATTGTCATAAAATCATAAAAAAAATCTGAAAACTTTCGGTGGGAGCCCTGTTACTGCAAGATAATATAAGATAAGATATTTATTAGCCAGAAAGATACAATGTAAATAAGGCAAGTCATAAAAATACAAAATAAAATACACATAAAACAGTCATTATTACAATATTATAAAAATTTAGAATTCACTACATTTGTAATAAGCTTTACTTAGTAAAAACGTTTTAACATTTATTTTAAAATGATTTAGATTATTAATTTTCCTTATTTTGTAAGGCAACTTATTATAAAATTTTATACAATTAACATAACGCAACTTTTGAAATAAAGCTAGTTTATGGCGAGGTACTCTTAAAGCATCATTATTTCTGGTGAGATATTGATGGTTATCCGAGTTCGATTGTAATTCGCTTAAGTGTGATCTAGCATAAAGTACACATTTAATATATATACAGGGTAGTGTCAGGATACTTTTGCCTTTAAATACCTCTGCACAAGTGTCCCTTGGACCCATATTAAAAATTAGTCTAATTATTTTTTTTTTGAGAGAGAAAAGCTCTTTCTAGATTTCTGCAACCACCCCAATTGATTATATTTTGACATAAATAAGTAAGCTGATGAATAATAAACACATCCTGCTCATTTAGTTCACTTTTGAAATTTAAAATTGCATAATATGCTGAATTTAATTTCTTACATAGTCAATATGATCAACCAACAAGGTTTCATCAAAAAAAGTACCTAGAAATTTAGTGGAGGGTGATAATGTAATATTTACAAAATAATTTTTAGGAACTTCACGTCTAGCATAAAAGTTAATGACAGTAGTCTTATCAGAGTTTAGGATCAATCTATTTCTTTGAAACCATATCTCAAAAAGCTCCAAAACTCTTACCAATAAAATATTTAATTCCTTTAAGGTTTTTGCAGATAAGGCAATAGTAGAGTCATCTGCAAACATGATAACTAATGCAATTTTAATAAAATCAGGCAGATCATTAATAAATAAAATAAATATGAGAGGATCCAAAACTGAACCTTGGGGTACACCTAGTTTACAGTTATTGGTATTGGATTTGGTTTTATTATTTAATCTTACTATTAATTTTCTATTCTGCATATAGCAGACAACCCAATCGACAACTTGTCGTGGCAATCCCATGCCCAAAAGCTTGGTTCTAACAAATTCTGGTAAAACCGTGTCGAATGCTTTGGACATATCAAATTGGAGAACCACAACATATTTTCCATCGTCAATCTCGCTATATACAAACTTTAGTAATTCAAATGAAGCGGTTTCAATTGAGTTGCCAGAGACGAGACCATGTTGGTTAGGACTTAAAAGTTTATTATTTTTTAAAAATTCAAAAATTATTTTACACACAGTCTTTTCCATTACTTTAGAAACAGTATTAATTATGGAAATTTGTCGTTAATTGTCTATATTTTCAGCGCTACCCTTTTTATGCAAAGGTGTTACCACTGCTAACTTTAACACATCCGGAAAACAACCTTGTATTGGTGACTGGTTAACAAGATAAATAAATGGTTTGATGAAACAATTTATAACTTTAAGTAAAACCGATGCTGAGAGACCATCGTTATTTTTTGAGGTTTTTATTTTTAATATCTCTAAGGGAGTTCAATATATTATCTTCACTAATATCGTTATTAAAATCTACTATGGGATTAAAATAATTAGCCGTACATGGAACAGCCAAGTTATACCCAAAGTGATTAGCAACTAACTCTTCAGCAACATTTGAAAAATGACTACCAAATAAATTGGCTATCTGCTGTTCATCGACATAGTTTTTATAATTGTAACTTATTTTATTAATAATAGTATTTTTGCCCAGTTTCTTGTTTATGATAGACCAAGTGGTTTTAGATTTATTTTTACTGTTTTGAATAATAGAATCAACATATCCCCTTTTTGCATTGTTTATATTATGTTTATGTGCTTTTTTATAGTTTTTATAATCAATAGAAGATATTAATCCAGTATTATTTGACAGGTGCCAGAAAAGGTTTTTTATTTAAATACTTTCATTTATTAAGTCTTGATTTTTTTTTATGTTTTTTTTTATGTTTGTTTTTATGTTTGTTTTTAACCTCGTACTATTCTACTTAATTAAGCATCCCCTAAGTCCAGGACTTGTGTGGGCTAGTAGTAGAGGGAACCACCGGCTTTAATTGACTTTCGAACCAATATATCTAGGGAGTACGCCTTCGCCAAATTTCAATTATTAATTAACTGAAAAAGGCAATCGGCGCCAGTGAGGTTTGAACTCACGATAATTAGATCAGTGTCAGGCTATATCGATGCCAGTGACCACTGAGCTTGTAACGATATAAATCGTCACTTTGTAATATAGCAAGGGTTAATTAAACTATTCGTTTACTTACGTTATAATTTATGTTTATTTTGTATATAAATAGTTACGTACGTACAGAACTATTTTGTATCTGGGACTATTTTGTAGCAGGAACTGAATTCTAACCATATAAGTCTCTATTCCATAGTTCTACCTGAAAATAACATAAAGAAAACATAATTAGAATATGATTTTTAATAATAAAGAATCATATGACTTATTTCTCTATAATACATTTGTCTATGGACTTACCTGGTTTTTATATGTTTCAGAGTCTATTGAGGGTTGGATTTCACTGGCTTTCACCTGTAGCTTGTCTCTCCTGGAAAGTTTAGTATGCTTATTCCTTCGGGATAATCTAGAATTTGTTGAAAATAGTTTGCTGGAACTGCTCACTTAGATTCAGTATTTTGTTTATACTTAGTTCACAGGACATTTAGTATTCTGTTCGTATTTTTATTAGTTTTGCTGATAAACAATAAGTATTGTTTATATTTGTTTCTTAGAGTAATATTTTGAGGTTAGATATCACTAATACGGATTTATTAGGAAATATTCTTTTTGGTTATTATTTTTGGTGTCGTTTTCGTTACCTTTATTAGGAATCCTATACGGTAAAACTGTAGTTGATAATGACTTACATAGATGTCGCTAATAGTTCAGAAATAGGATTTTATTTACCTGAAGGGTTCATACTAGTGAATAAGGTCGATTTTCGCTCTTCTTGAAGCAACTCTGTAAAATGGTGGTGTCATTTTGACGAGTGTTTATTTTCTGTAATCATCGAAGTAATCCTTCATGTATTTTTATTTAAAGTTAGTGAAAATGAATATTTAAACAATGCGGAAGATATTGTAACTGTTATTTTCTACAATTACGCATTTATAACGTTTCGATGGACATCGAAGACTTAGTATGACACGTAAGTTAAGTTTTTCTGTTTCTTAGAATATTTCTGAGATATAATTATTGTTTTAGCACCATTATTACTACATTACTAGACCATTAACCACCATTAATTACCATTTCTATACCATTAATATGGAATTACATTAATTTAAGTTGAAGTTTATTTTGGTATATTTGATATACAAGTTCTCCGCATGGAGTGATGTTCTGTTGGAACATGGTTCTGTAATTTTTGGCATAGATAAATTCTATGTAACCGTCTAGCAGACAATTTTATATTGGACATAATTTTCAAAAGTATATTTTATCCCGGACAACATTTTCGATAATACATTTTATCCTGGAAGATGATTTTTCCAAAGTAGATGGGACAGCCTATATTTTTTTTCTTTCATTTGAGAAATGAATTCATCAGTATAGGGGAGACTTGTACAGATGGAGACGATGGAATTCATACCTCATGGATTTTGCAGAAACCAGCTAAGTACTCATTCT
Organism: Brachypterus glaber; assembly: GCA_958510825.1. Classification (NCBI taxonomy): domain Eukaryota; kingdom Metazoa; phylum Arthropoda; class Insecta; order Coleoptera; family Kateretidae; genus Brachypterus; species Brachypterus glaber. Next base: position 76,264 of record CAUEHQ010000004.1, read on the forward strand.
GAAAACTTTTGAAAGCAATATTTCATATTTAAAATTCTTTTATTTCAATATTCTTATAACTGTAAACTTTATCAGATCTGATATAGTATTGTTTAATACTATATGCCCTTCTGGCTTTTGTTCATTTTTAGGTACTTATTTTTTTAAAACATTTAATCTCATTTATTAATTATTAAATATCATACTTTTGATTAAATGATTTCTAATTTAAGCATGACTTTTATACACTGCAAGAAATGATTGCTGTTTACATACATTTCTTGGTGCTTGCTGAACTTCATGTTTTCTTTATACATTTAAGTCGAATGATTTCTGAATTTAGTAATTTTTATTAAGATTTCTTTAATTATATCTTAATATAATTACACATATTTTTTATATATATTAATACATTACTTGATGTGCTTTCATTAAGTTTATTTATAATAAATTTCTCAAATGAATTATCTTATTTTATTTAAGGTTATATTTTCTCAAACTGAAAAGCTTAAGTATTTACACTAGGTTGTTACTTACCTAAAGGAGTAAAAGCTAAAGTAACTGGCGCCCCTAACAACATTAATTAATTCTTTCTATTTTTCCCTTGCCCATACCCATTGCTCCGCTGTCAAAACTAGCCGTTGGCAGTGAACGTATTAATTACGGTACAAGCTAAATCTCCCATGATTCAACCAACCTTTATCAGAGTCTAATTTATTTTTATATTTTATTGGTTTAACAGGACACGACACATTAAAAGACCAACTTACAGCCTCAGTAAAATAAGAAAAAGCCTCATTTAAACTAAGATCAAATAACGGTAACCAAGATATACTATTCAAGCGCGTTCTAAATTCATTTATATTATGATCCCTTATTTGCCTAACAGTTTTAGTTAATACTTCTCGCTAGGGTGCTTTAAAATTAGTATTTAATTCGACACTTAAAACATGTGAAAAATGGTCAGCTATATTTGGGTTAAAAAGTTTGCAATTATATTAATCTTTAGCAGGGTTGGCAAAAAACACTTTTTTTACAAAAGACCAGGCCACTGGTCAAAACTGGTTTAAACCGGTCAAAACTGGTCGAAATCAAAATTGCATACTCTAGATTATAAAACTTCTACTACGTCTATGTCTAATAGTAGGCTACCAAAAATACATTGCGTTTGTGAGTCTAGTTAGGACGTTTAATAATCTGTCTTTTTATTGCATTAATATGAGAAAATATTTGTCGTTATTCACGAAGAAAATGGCTGAGAAAAGTTTATTAGAGCAGCTATAAATTTTCTTTTTCTGTATTGAATACAAACAGTGTGTTGCAGATTCTGTTTTTTATAAAAAGTAAGTATAATACAACTATAATTTTATGTAATTTATATTAACTAAAAAATTATTGCATCTAAAGTTAAAAAAATCAGCAGTAAATAATTAACCTTACATTTTCATAAAGTTTTATTTACGTTTTTAAATTTTTATCACGACAGGTTTCTAAAACATGGGTAAACTTATTAATTATAAATAGGTATTTGATCGCTTTATGATTAATTCTAAAAGGATCAAATATTAACCAATTAAATATTTATTTTAATATACAGTGCACCCTCCCCCCCCCCCTGTGCAGTTTCGCAAAAAAGGAGATATTTAAATTAAATTTAAATGGGCAACCTAAACTATTTTTGACTTAACTATTGTTGGGGGTCAAAATGGCACAAGTGGGGCAGGGTCGGGATGTTTTTTATGGAAACGGGAGTCGTGTGATACCTCATGTTAAAGATCTTAAATTTCTCCATTTAACGTTGTACAAGAATATTTTTTCAAGATTTTTTTAATGAAATATTTTTTTTTAATTTAGTAAAGTAATTGTAAAAAAATTGTTTTATAAAAAAAACTTTTATATTTTTCTTATAGGTTCTTGAAATGAATCAAAGAGGTGCATCTATTGGTGGCAGAGGCGGAGGCCGTACGAAAGATCCTAGTTGGTCGTCTTTTATAAAAGCGAGTGGTACGAAAGTTGAGTACAGAAAATGCAAATTAAAAGTTAGCAATAAACCATTGCGATTAAAAGCTCATCTTGCAAAATGCCAGCAAACACGAGGTCATTCGGAAAATAGAACAAATTTGGAAGATGAATTTAATGAAGAAAGACGTAGAAGTCGTAGTCACAGCCCCCAAATAAGAAGAAACGAAGTTATTGAAACACCTGCTATTTTTCGTCAACAAAGAATTGATAATTTAGTTTTTAAAACCACGCGGGCCCAAAAGAATCATTTGGATCTGACCGTTGCAGAATATTTTTACGCATGCAATACTCCTTTCAATACGGTGGAGAAAAAGCATTTTATCACTATGGCCGAAGAACTTCGGCCTGGGTATCATCCCCCAAAACGAAAGCAATTGGCCGGGGAATTACTTGACGAGGTTCATCATGAAGTTATGGAAGATATGAAAGAATATTTAAAAAACGCCGAAGTTACCCTCATGCAAGATGGATCCGACATCCATAACACCCCCATCATTGCTAATTGCGTTTCAGATGGTAAAAAAGCCTTTTATGTAAACAGCATAGAAACCAAAACTAACCATAAAGATTACTACGAATTAGCCTTGGACGCCATTAAGATATGTAAAAAGGATCTTAATGCACAGTAAAATCATTTGTAAGCGATAGTGAAAATAAAATGAAGTCCATGAGAAAGAAGTTAGAAGATTCAAGAGAAGAAATTTACATAATTGCATATGGCCGTGCCTGCCATTATTTAAATTTATGTAGGCAAGATATTTGCAAAACAAGAAATATAACAAGAAATATAACAATCGTTTCACAAATTGTTGAAATTTTAATCTTTTTTTAGAAATCATCCTGTACCTAAAGGATACCTAAATGGCTTTGATGATGCCCTTGAGCCAAAATTGCCGGGAGAGACGAGGTGGAATAGCCACTTAAAATGTTTGGAGACATTTATAAGAAATAGAGAATTCTACCTGAAAATCTCTACTGAACATCCTGAAGAGATTGATGGCAGAATAATTTCAATTTCCTCCAACATTGGATTATATGTTGAATCAAAGCGATTATTTTCGTAATTGTAAATAATCGGCGCAGCTTTAGATAGATTACTAGCCGATTCAGCTACTATTGCTGACGCAGCTCATGAGTTTTTTTATTGCTAAAATATGATGAACTATAAATTTATAAGGCCGTTATTAAAAAACGTTTGGATGACTGCATAACAATGCATCATCAACTTGCTTATTTATTAAGCCCTAAATACATGACAGAGAACTGAGTGCAAATCAAAAAGAACAAATAAGAAAATATGTGGCAGAAATTAACGAAAATCTTGTTCCGCTTATTTTAAAATTTTAATTACAGCAGGAGCCTTTTCCTAAAACAATATTTTTGGAATCGCTTAGAGGAAAAATTTCACCATGTGACTGGTATAATCTGCTCAAAACGGAATTTATAACAACTAAACTAAAAAATGAAGAACAGAAAAATCTTCATTGTTTTTTGGCGTTGGCAGGCTATCTGGCACAATGCATAGCGTCATCTTCATCTATAGAAAGAACGTTCTCCAATTTCAGTTTTATCCAAACGAAATTAAGAAACCGCCTTAAATTGGAAACTACCAGCAAGTTGATGGCAACCTATCGTATGTTAAATTAAAAAAATTATTTTTTTAACTTTTTTTAAGACAGTATTTTTGAGTTCAACTCAAAAATGAGTTTCAAAAAGTTTTTTTGAGATTTTTTTTTTGTTTATATATTTTTTAAAGTATATGTTGGCATATTAAACATACGTATTTTATATTAATAAATATATACATATTACTTTCTCCGAGGAGTCTTGCATTAGTAAAATTATTTAAAAAAAAAATTATTGCTTTTATTTTACGTTTTACGACGTTTTATATCCAAAAATTACCGTAAAAAAAAATTCTGTCTGTCCGGGAAATTTGTGATCACGATAACTTTAGAACAGTTTAAGCTAAAGACTTCAAATTTGGACCAAATTATCCAAAGTTCTAGGCTGGGATTGTTTTTGGTAATAATTGGTAGGGTGAGGCGGAAAACCAATTAAAAAAAAATGTTTTTTTTTTTTTCAATTTATTTTTCGTTTAACGGAAAAAAGGCCTTTTAAAAAAACATGTTTTTATTTTTTTTGTTTTTTTTTTTTTGTATTGTATTGTGTTGTATTGTGTTGTATTGTGTTGTATTGTGTTGTATTGTATTTTTTTTTGTATTATTTTGATGGCAGGAGTATTATTTTATATTTCTATTTAAATTATTTTGATTTCGACCACTTTAGTGGTTTAAACCAAAAAGTTTAATTTCGACCAGTCCGGTTTAAACCACACTGGTTTCTTCCACCCAACCCTGATCTTTAGGAAAATTAGTTACCATGAATGAAATCAATGCTTGTTCTACTTGTGACCCCATTAATATTAGTAAAAACCCGAGTTTTTTCGTTTAACGTTAAATAAATGTTAAAAGCTGTATATATATCATTTAAAGTTTTACTATGTTTGTTATCTTTATGATTATCAATATTAAAATCACCACATTAAATTGTAAAATAATGAATATTAATTATATTTTTATCAGTTTTACTGGAAGATTTATTTTTGTCATTGTTGGCTTGCGCATTTGGAGTTTGCTTATTATTTAAAGGAGTTACATGGATAGAGTTCATGGAGTTTAATACACTGATATTTAGAGTCTCATTACATTGTGTTTGCTTGGTTTTTGTGAACTTTTTTAGAGAAGTTTGCGAACTCGAGTTTACAAGTATTTTGGGCTGAAGATTCACTCTATCACAAGAGCTATCAGTTTGACAGACACTGTTTACATAGTTCAGTTCGTATTGAGTACTCACATGGCACATTGTTTTGTTGCTTTTATTTATGAAGTTATCAATAGTTTTCTCACTTTCATGTAGTTTACAAATTTTTCTTTCTTTAACTTATCTATTATGGAATTCAGGGTATCAATTTCACTATGGGCTGATGCAAGTTTGTTTCTTAAATCTGTAATTATACTGCTTACATTTTTCTTCGTCGTTTTCGTCACTGGCGGTTATACTAATATAACTGGAATTTGGCGTATCATGAGAAGATACATTTGTCAATAATGTTTTCATAGCTCGGGTTGTTATTTTCTTATCCGTACATAGGTTAGTCCAAACGTCATGATTTAGGTGCAGTGTGGAAAAATGCATGATCATGTTTTTTAATTTATTTAATTGCCACACTTCTTGCAAGTAATTCATTTTTTAAAGCACTGTAATATCTTTTCTGGTTGTGGAGATATCACTTTTTTTCAAAAATGATAGATAGATACTTTATTGTTTCTCAAGACTTACATCTTACAACAATTTTTACATATCGTCATCTAAAGGCTCTAACGGTCTAACTCCAAAACGTCATATTTTTCAGGAGACGTAAAAAACGATTTAAAACTTAATTATAGCAATTTAGAACTTTAAAACTAGCTTGTTCACAGGTAAAAATGTTTGAAATGTGTTAATGTATTAAAAACTTTTCATTGTTATCTATTTTATATAAATTATTTGAAAATTAAATTTTAACCACAGAATCTAAATTCACTAATGGTCTAACTCCAAGGGAAGATAAAGGAGGATACCTATCGTATTATATCGCGTAATATTATTACAAAAAAATTATATTTTTATATTTAATATATAATATTACTACTAGGTAGGCATAATATATATACATTATTAATGGCAATAATTATAATTATCATCAAACAGTAAATTAACAAATATTTGAAACGGGATCCCCTGTTGACGAGAAATAGTTTGACATTAGTGACAGTTCTCATTTAATTGTTTTCTCACAATCATATGATGAAGTTAGACACTTAGCGACTTAAAATATTTACATTTTTGCATTTTTTGAGGCTGATATTGGTTTAATGCAACTTTTTTTTTGAAGTATGTTGGTAATCAGATAATGAAGCAAATTTGATAAAAATCTCATTTTTGAAAAATTTGGAGTTAGACAACTAGAGCCTTTAGTGGACGATATATAACATAAAATATTAAAATGAAATAACAAACTAATGAGCTAATCTTAAATTAAAAGTGAGGCCCTTTATTCTTTAAGGATAAAGGATCTCAGTTTAAGAACATTAATTACAAAAAAAAATACAACAGTTTTAAGAAGTTTAGGTTATTCACTGCAAAGAAAAGCCCATTCATATCTCTTAGACTGAGTACATATGGATTTCTGAGAGGTTCATATGGTGCACTTTTCCTCTTGGTTAATAGAGTAAGAGTTGCCAGAGTAATAGAATTTTAAAAACAGGTTATTAAGGGTTCTTATTTGAGCTATGATTCGAATAAAACCAATTACTCCGGGAAATAAGAGGGAAATAACGGCAAAATACTTCAGTTTGTGATACCAATCCCTAATTTTAAGGGTGTGTTTCAGACATAATTTAGTGTAAAAACCACCGGGAGACAAGCTGTGATTTGATTGGTTCATGATTTATGACGTCATCAAAATGGCGGTTTTCCATCGTGCTTCGTATCTTTTAAACTGAAGTATCTCGGTAAATAATATCTCCATTTTATCGCTATTGGTCTCATTTTAAACACACTTTATTGCTTTATTTTAAAATGATATATAAAGGATTTATTAAAGTTTTTTTAAATATATCAATATACGATGAAATACATACAGGGTGTATTTGAAATAGCGTAGGAAATTTTAACAGGTGATTCTACATGATAAAATATGACAAAAAGTTCCTATAAACATATGTCTAAAAATGCGTCATAAGGGAGCTACGCCACTTTGAAATTGGCTACAAAAATTGGTTTTTATTTAATAACTCAGGAACCCTTTGAGATATATTAACGAGGTTTTGCACGTGAATTAATCCTAATAAGGCCCATCTTTGTATGTCATTTTCACGTACTTATTTAAACCAAACGGAGGGGCCTTATCAGTTTTTTGTCCCAAACTTTTTTCTGTGTAACTTTTTTGCAATTTTATTTTTGAAATATGATTCCTCAGGTCAAAATACATAAAAAAGGTACTCTTGTTGTAATACTGTAGGATTAACCGTTTTCGAGAAAAGTTAATTTGAAGGTGAAATTTCACGGTTCGAGGACGAAAAATTAAATACTAAAATGTCGAAAACCAAAATTTTAATGATGCAATGTTATTCTACGTCAAAAACTAAGAAAAAAAGTTTCCATACATGTAGGTCGAAAAAACGCTTTTAAAGCTACCATAGCCCTTTAAAAATGGTGCATATTTAGGAGACCATAGCTCCATTAGGATTGATTTTTGGAAGTACCTGTATATGAGGTTTTTTTCTTAGTTTTTAATGTACATTCGCCCTGAATCATTAAAATTTTGGTTTTCAACATGACGCATTTTTAGACATATGTTTATAGGAACTTTTTGTCATATTTTATGATGTAGAATCATCTGTTAAAATTTCCTACGCTATTTCAAATACAACGTGTATATAAAAAACGAAAAATTCATTTTTACCGAAATCTTCGATTTTTGAAAATTTGTGTAAAAAAATACATAAAAGATACCGGTCTGAAATTTTTAGAGTATATTATACACATAAATGACTGATAAAAAGAAAAAATGATTTGGGTGGTGGAAAGGGGGCATAAAACTGCAAATGACTAGGGCATTAGGGAACGTTCAAGTATTACGTAACACAAATTTTGATCATTCTGGATCCCCACCCCCCACCTGAAACGCTATTTTCCTATACCATTAACATGGGCGTAACACTCCAAAATGACCCCCCTTAGAGCCTAAACCATAAGTCGTATTAAAAAAAAGTTTATTTTTTTTTTAAGAATTGAATAAATAGTTACATTGGTTAGATTAAAGACTGATTGGGGTGTATAAAAGGGGGAAAAGGGCATAAAAAGTCAAATGACTAAGGCAGTAGAGCCTATACCATCAGCCCCACTAAAAAAGAGTTTTAACAATACATGTTTAGAATTGGATAAAAAGTTATTTTTATCAAAATAAAAACTGATTGAGGTCATTTGCAGATTTATGCCCTTTTGCCCCCTTCCCACCACTCCAATAAGTTTTTCTTTTCATTAAAATAATTATTAATCCAATTTAAAACATTTTTTGTAAAAACTTTTTTTAATAGGACTTATGGTTTAAGCTCTACTGCCTTCGTCATTTGCAGTGTTATGCCATTTTGTCCCCTTTGAACCAATCCAATCAGTTTTTCTTTTTGTAAACATAATTTTTGATCCAATTCTAAACATTTTTTGTAAAAACATTTTTTTAATAGGACTTATGGTTTAGGCTCTACTCCCTTAGTCATTTGCAGTTTTATGCCCTTTTGCCCCCTTTGGACCAGACCAATCTGTTTTTTTTGTAATCAAAATAATTTTTCATCCAATTCTGAACATTTCTTGTTATTTTTTTTTCATAGGACCTAGGGTTTAAGCTTTAATCCCTTAGTCATTTGCCGTTTTATGCCCTCTTGCCCCCTTTGGACCAGACCAATCCGTTTCTTTTTTTTTATCAAAATATATATTTTTTTAAATTACATTTTTTGTCAAAACTTTTCTTTAGTCAAAAAATGAAATATTTTTGTCCATTTTTAAGATATTTCCTCAATTAATGCTATATACGGGAAAGCCTCGATTCGACTTTAAACACTTATTTGTAAAGCGATAATTTACCAAGCAAATAAGACTAAAATCTTTAAAATATGTTGAAAACTTCCAGAGA